>CAJVPS010002516.1:0-12133 GCA_910591765.1 Ambispora leptoticha | reverse complement strand
ATAGTTATATGATGTAAAAATATAGAGATAATTATAAAATATAAAAGTTATAAGAAAATGTGATTTTGCATAATCACAAAAAGATTAAGGAATTAGGAATTTTTATGCTACTACGGTAATAATAATTTCTATTTATATATAATTAATTAAGAATAAATTTTAGTTTTAGTTAATTATTAAAATAATTTAAAAAATATTTTTATTATAAGTAATATTCATAAATTTTCTTGATTTAAGACAAAATCTTTATATTTTATAACTTTATATATTATAAACTTGTAATTTCAAGCTGATCTAGCTTTTAAACTAATAATAATTAATAAAGATATCTTATATCTCTTTATTATTACTTTTTAAATATAATATTTAGTTTATTCATAACAAACTTTATTAAATATTTTATAATTTATAAGTTAAAAACTTAATTAAGCTTTTTTATTTATCATTATATAAATAAGCTTCTTTTATATAATTAACTTTGAAAATATTGATAATATTTCAAGATTAAATATATTAAATTAAAAGAATACATTAAAATAATATAAGTTATATTTTATATATTATAATTAGTTTTAAATATTTTTTCTTTAAAAATATATTTTTTTTAGATTAAAGAATATAATATTTTTTTCTAATATAAAAAATCTAATTAATATTATTATATTAACTTATAAAGAATTTTTAATAAGTAGTTTATTTTTTAAAAAAAATTTATATATTTATCTTTTTTATTTAAAAATTTAAAAGCTGTTTCTTATATATATTTTTTATTAGCTTTTTTATTAATTATAAAGATTCTTATTAAATATTATATAATTTTTATTATATTAAAAAAATTAAATAATATAATAATAAATAAAAGAAAAAATTATACTAAAAGATATGAATAATAATTATATTAAAAAATATAAGTAATTATATTAAAAAATATATAATTTAAAGAAATATAAATATAATTAATTAATTCTGTTATAAATTGAAAATTTAAAGAATTTGACAAAATAATAATAATAATATATTTATTAATTACTTTATAGAATAATATGATAGTTTTATATAATAATAATTATTTATTTAAATTGAAACATATTTATAAAAAGAAGAATAATATTAATAATTGAAAATATATAAAATAAAATTATATTGTATTTGAAAATTTAATATATAATAGTTAATACTGTATAATTTTGAATAAATATATATACATATATATAGTTATTACAAAAAAGTAAATCCGAATTTTAAAAAATAAAAGTTCAGATTTATTTAATTTCTATTTTATATATATAAAAATATTTTTATCCTAACTAATATTTTAATATAACTCTAGTATTACTTTATCTTCTCAAGATATTGAATTAACAATCTTCTCAAAAGCAAGTATATCAAATTTTCTTCAGAGTGATCTTGAGTTTTTTCATAACTCTTGAAAAGCTTTTACATTTTGAATATTTTCCAATAAAATCAAAGTTAAACCAATATAATATTCATTAATTTCTCTATTTAATTTTATTTATTACTTTTCCTAATTTAAAATTTTATTTTTTGATAAATTATGTTTTCTCAAATTAACAAACAAATTATATTATGAAAAGTTAATTAATTATCTTAAAGAATCTTAAGATATAAATTTTTTATTATTAATATTGTGAAATGACTCGGGATATCTTTTAACTTCTTATATAAATTTATTTTTTTTCTTGGTTATTAAAATCTATAAGCTTTTAGATAGTAATAAATTTTTATTTTTCCTATTTTTTTTGTACTAGACAAGAGAGAATACAATGTTCAAAAAAATAAAACTTGATCTAAAAAAATTAAAATAGAAAAAATCAGTGCTGCAATGAACAAATTATACTATGAAAAGGAATTTAATGAATCTTCAGATAAGTTTTTGCACAGATTTTTTATTATTAATGTTATGAAATGGCTCAGGATATCTTTTTTAGTCACTTGCATGCATTCATTTTTTTCTTGATGATTATGAGCTTATGGTCTCTCAGACAGTGGTAAATATTTGTTTCCTGTTTCTTTTGTACTTGGCAAGAGATTATTATACTCTTACCAGGTTATGTCACATTTTTCTTGCAACTTGCTTAACTTTCATAACCTTAATAAAAATCATTATTTTTATTATTGTCAAAGATGGCCAACCGTATGACAGTATCATATTTACACAAAAAAATTCCGCCTAATGTATGTTCAAAAGTAAAAGAAGAAAATAATAAAAAAAATTAGTGTCAAAAAGCGGGAAAACGCGATAAATATATTTACCCATGTTGTTACACATGCAATTCGGGGCGTTACTTCTGTACAATGTATATCCAATTCCAACTCAAAAACAATTGTACATACGTATAATTTGCCTACGCAACTGTGCTCTTTTTCATTTTAAAAGTTAAGTCATGTAATAACTTTGCGTGATAAATTAACGGTTACGGACGTAATAGATGTAGTAAGACTCCAATAAAAGGTTTATTATCATCAACTCTTTAATTAGTTTTCCTCGTCTATTCAATTCTTTTGGCACGTTTTCAATAGAGCGTTTATTATTCGTTTTATAATCTTTGAATTTAGATTTAAAAATATTATAAACCAAATTAATTGATATCTTATCTATATCATATTCAGTAGTTGGATATTCTAGAGTTACATGCAAATAAGTGTCTTTTAATATATAAGCTTAATAATTTAATGAAAGTATTTCAAAGCTATAAATATCTGCTGCGTTATTGTATTTAGCATCTCTGGACTCATATAACGAAGTACTCCCAAATTTGTTGGATTTATTTATATTTGTATGAAAGCTAAGTCCAAAACCAGCAATTTGAGGACAAGACTTCAATAATATATTTCCAGAATGAAAATCATGATGTATAAATTATTGTGGCAGATTAAAATGAAATCGGATTAAAATGAAATTGGGGTCTTTTTGAATCCTCTTTTAATGCCTCTGAAATCCATATATACTCTTCTATTAACAAAAGTTACCCTAAATCCTAACCCAAATTCCAAAAAAAACCTAGAAAATTGCCCCAAAAAAATACGAAATTTTCATATTAAAATAGAGAAAATTTCATTTTAATCCGATTTCATTTTAATCTGTCACAATTATTACATTTACATTATTGCGGAATAACTAAACGTAAATACTCGGTTACAAATATTTATTCGATAGTGATGATTATGTATATGTCGGTGTCTCCATAACGATAAACATATTAATTCCAATTACAATTAGATCATTTATCGTTATCTTTGACCTGAAAAGAAACAGCAAATAACAAATGTGTGTTTATCGTTATGCAAAAACGGAGAAAAATTTGTTACACATGTAAATCGGGCGAGGATATATGTACCGGTACTTTACAGAAACCAAACAAAACTTATCTTCATACCGATACTGATACTTAAAACTCACGCTAATAAAATAAAAATAAAATGACGACCAATTTATTATTGACTTCGCATTCAAAGAAGTTTGTTAAATTTTACGAAAAGGGCAATTTTTGTGATACTTCGATAATTGTTGGTGAAGGAAACGATCTAGAGACTTTTACCGCACATTCGTCTATTTTAATGGCGCAATCCCAATATTTCGCAGTCGCTCTTTCTGATGCGTGGATGAAACGAGAACCAAATAAAATGATTATTTTTAAGAAACCAAATATTTCGCCGCGTGTTTTTGAAACCTTGTTGAGGTAAATATATTATAATTTGTATTAATACATGTACTGTATACAGTAAATAAATAAAGTTTATTTTATGATTTGTTAGATATATGTATTGTGGAAAAATAGACTTGAAAGAACATGGAGTGAAAACACTTTTAGACTTATTGATTGCTGCGGATGAGTTGGCTCTTGACGAATTGCTCGAATATATTCAAAACTTTCTTTTGGAGCATCACCTTGAATCGATGACTGAAAATTTTTCCTTGATCAATCAAGTCGTATTCGAACACAATACTTTTACGAAACTTCACAAATTTTGCACAGATATTGCATGTCAAAATCCTGCTGCTATTTTTCAATCGAATGATTTTACAAAACTTCAAGAAAACGCGTTAATTTCTTTCCTCAAACGTGATGATTTGAATCTTCAAGAAATCGACATTTGGGAGAAAGTTCTTGAATGGGGAACTGCTCAACCTTTCAACTCTGAAAATGTTAATTTTACGAGTCCCGTAGAGAAGTGGACACAAAACGAATTTAAACAATTAAAATTTGCGCTTAAACAATGCTTACCATTAATCCGTTTCTTCCATATAAATTCAGTTGACTTTTACAATAAAGTAATGCCATATTCGGAACTTTTATCAGCAAAGCTATACAAGGATCTATTGCATCATTATTTGGTTCCAGGCAGTGAAGTTCTTCAAGCTAACAAACAACCTATTCGAAGTTCAAATAACAATAATGCTGCTGACTCTACAATACTTACCCGAAATCAAATTAATAAAATAAGTGGATGGATAAATTCTCAAGATACGAAATTAGCTCAATCGTTTGATTTAAAGCTTTTATTACGAGGCAGTCGAGATGGATTAACTGCAGCTGATTTTCATCGACTTTGTGATAACGTAGGTCCAACAGTAATTGCGATTAAGGTTAAAAATTCAGGAAAAATAATTGGTGGATATAATCCATTGGAATGGAAGTCAGATGGCAGTCAATATTATGAGACACAAAATAGCTTTTTATTTCAATTTGACTCGAATGAATCCGATGGATTTATAAGTAAAATTAAAGATACAAGATATAGTATTTACTGCAATAGTAAATATGGACCAACGTTTGATGATTTAAGATTATTCGAACCAAATAATGGTAATTATTGTAGAAAAAGTTCATATGAGCATGGTCTGTTGAGTTCTGATGGTACAAAAATTACTTTTGAGGTTGATAATTATGAAGTATTTCAAATTTTACAAAAATAATTTTTTATTTAATAAAATTTTCTTCATTTACAAAAAAATGCTCTTTAAAATACTCTAAAGAAGTTTATACTAAACTCTAGAATTTTAATGAAAAGCTTAATTGATAAACAACAATTAAGAAAATTGCTGTTTGACCAATTCTTTAAGGCACAGAAATTTCGGTCTTTACGATTTGATGCTTTAACTAAAATTATATCAAATAATAGAAATTAAACAATGAAGCCAAAGTTCTTGTAGATTTTTTGATGAATATTTTCTCTACATGTATTACAAATTATTCCAGAGTTTATACTTGAGGTAAAAAATGCAATATGTTCTAAAATGAAAGCGAGCTGCTTTTTATTTTCTAATATAATCAAAAATAGATTAATATTGATTATTATAGAATAACCAAAAAAAGTTACGTACATTCGATTGTGAAGACTTATGTAAAGCATGGCAACCTTCGCCACATATATTACAGATATTAACTAGGAATCAAAGATTGAAATATTTATATTATATAATCGAAGAGCTAAAATACATTCTCACATAGAGCTTTGTGCATTGGGACTCGCACCGACTCTCATAGTGGAAATATTTATTCTACAAACAAGAAATTTATGGTGTACTTCCAAATATAAGCACAGTGATGCTAAATGGAAAGCCATATTTTAACGCTGCAGATATTTATAGTTTTGGAATGGTTGTGTACGAGATTGTATCTGTGAACGACCATTAGGTGAACGAAGTCATGATCATTATCTTGTATACGGTATTTATAAGGAATAAAATCTAGAATATCAAACACTATTCCAGCTTTGTAATGTTGAGATTTTAATATACAAACTGCTGAGGAACGAAAAATGAAAGCGAGCTTAAACTAATACTTTACATTTAAGTATTAGAAAATGAAGAAATCAAAGAGTGTCGTAACTAGAAACTCTTGACAAAGAAGAATATAAACAAAAACAACAAACACACTCAAATGCAGTTTACATCAGTCGAATCTTTTCTTCAAATTAGTATCAATCCAACTGATAATGGTCACATACATTTATCAATAAAAATTACATTTTCGTATGTACGAGTGACCTCCAAAATTGCGAATCATGTAATTTTATCAACTTCGTTCCATCCTATTTCTAAGAAAACGCCTTAAGTACATACGTCAAAGTGCATTTTTTTGTGGTGTGCGTTGAACTAAATTGCAATTTGGAGCTGCTTAAGTAAATAATAAGGAAATTGTGTGATGAACTAACATTGCGATTTGGAGCAGCAGAAGTTAATAATAAGGAAGTAAAGTATTTTCATTCTTTTATTGTTCTTTTCACGAGCAGTAATTTCTAATTTATGAAATTAATATGCATAGATAAGTCGGAATTTTTGAATAGCAACTAATATCGATTTCCTAGTTAATGATTTTTTATTATAATCTTCTAAATAATTAAAATTAAAATTTAAGTTATTCATTATTGTTTTTTACAGCTATAATGTTTGCATCATCATTCTCTGCCAAACTTGTGTATTTTCATCACTACTTATCTCTGAAACAATATAAAGATCACACAAGCAAAAATATTTGCCCAATCTTTTGTAATTGGATGATTTGGCCAACCTCTCTATGCCAGATATTTCCTGAAAAGCAAATCAACCCTGGTAGCAATTGTTTATTCTGGTTGGTGATTTTGATTAATTTCCATCACCTAGTACTTGATAAATATATATATATATATGCAAATCAATTGACACGATATTAAATAATGATACATGTATTATGATAAACATTTTTGAAAGATACTTATTTATCTGATTAATTTCATGATTTTTGGTAGTTAGTCTTTTCTTTGGTCAAAGTTCCATCTTTAAATTGTTTATATTTAATACATTAATTATAATTTTATAATTCTTATGCATTACTTGGTTAATTTCTCTCCGCTAATTTATCTTCCTATGATTATTTTTTGTATTCAAGGTACAACGAAGTAAGAATAATTGTGTAACATAATAAAAAAGAAACAGGAAAAATCTGATTTTTGATATATTAGAATTTGTTCGTATTGTATATAAAGATACCTTTTTAATTACATGTTTTTTCTAAGTTATAATATAATAATTATGCTTTCCTTTTGGCAGTTCATTTCAAGGCAATTGATTATTATTGATTTATTTTTTGTTATTACATAATTACAAGATGCGAGGTAGATCATAAAGGTTTGTTTAATTATTATCGCATGTGAAAGGTATCTGATAATCAAAAATGAATCTTTAAACAATTTTTTGTCTATCAGATTGTTTGATATGAGGGAATCAATAGCATTAGCTTAATTGAAAAGGCAAAATAAAATTAACTTGACTGAATAATAAATTATCTTAAATAATATATTAATAGGTTAGATCAAATTAAATAAATAATAAATATTTTGGACCAAATTCAATAAAGATAATTTTTTAAATATTGAATTAAATCTTACGTGTTTATGAGTTGTTTTAGAGTGCTATCCCTTTCTTATTTTAAATTAGAGATATCAAGTATACATATTATTTTAATTTATATGTGATCTCAGAAAGTTTCTGAAAATGACCCTAATCGCATGTCCTTCAGCACGTTGTTTGATTGGTCACAATTCTCTTAATGGTTTCTATTATTATCTACACGTTGTTCTATGCACAGTGTTTTGATCATATCTTTACGTTATCCTATACGCAAGTTTACTCATAATTATCTTTGCGTTTGTATTTTATAATAATCACCATTAAAAGATTTATAAACATACAATTAAGGGTTACTATCAAATTTAAAATGTATATAACAATATCCAAATATATACAACAATATATTTTCAAAAATAAAATCTCTGTTCTAAATGCAAATACAATCGCTTCAATAACCAATTTATTTAGAATGATATGCATCAGAAGGCATGCAAGAAGCGCAAGAGAGTTATAAAAAGAAGGATAGGGAGAATTGTGAAGAAAAAATGAAAAGAATTAGATGGTAAACATATAGATGCTTCCCTCGATACTACAAAGAGCAATCACGATATAATGAATTATCGCATGATATAACATCTTATGCAACTAAAGAATTACTCAAAAAATCCGAGGAAGAACATAACACAATGGATGATATTCACATCAGAAGAGTACTCGAAGCTAGAACATATACAAGAATTAAGATTGATTATGCTGATGTGAAAAACTTTATTGAATGAGATTCAAGAGTTAATAGTTAACAGAGTGGCTGATGTAACATATGATACTCAATTGCTAGAGTATTTGGGTGGATATTGATGTGATCCAAAATAAGATGACAAATGAAATTGATGGTTACTCGTGAAAATAAGTTTTATCTCATTATAGAATGCATTCAAATCATTAGAATATTTCTAATTATATAAGTATAATTATAGTTTTTAAAAGATGAACATATCAAAATAATTTGGAAACATAGTTAAAAGTTTCGCTTACATTTATTATCAGTCTAAAGAGATGCAGAGAGTAAAGCGTAAAGATTCGAATTGCAAACGACGAATGCGCTATGATTGCAAAGGTGAGATTATAGTGTGAGTTAACATGTTTCTTAATATTACGACTGTGGATATCTACCATGAATCCCTTCATCTATATCCAGAACTTTGTATTGAGATGTCTAATGAATTATGGAAGGAGATCAAAAAATACTCATAGTTTACTGAAGTAGACTTGAAGAATTATCTTCGATATCATGGATTCGATATTTCGAAGTACTCACCTACTTTTGAAAATTCATGATAAGTTAAAAGTTATATTAATGTTATGGTAACTACATAAAATCTATATGTAAGTTGCTTATGAATATGGTAATTATGACTTCCGGTACTGCTTAGATATAAATGATTCAGAAACCACTATCATCAGCTTTATTACTCCACTGCTAGAAGAAATAAAAAATAACGAAATTAAAAATTACTGAGATTTATATTGACGCAATTTATAAAACAGCACAAAAATACTATGAAATTTACGATATCATAGCAGACATTAAGGAACTGGTTTTCTGGTCATCTACCTTATTTTGATGCAACTAAAACAACGGACATAAGCTCTAATACAGCAGAACATAGCAAAATCTTGAAGAACTTCTTAGAAATCATGAAGACACATGATGTTAATCCAGACTTCATATTTATTAATAAAGGGTTTGTAGAAATTAATGCTGTGAAAAAGGTTTGGAAATCTCTGGTAGTACAATTATGTGCTTGAATATGAATTGGATGTTGAAGCTTAAACTCAAAGAAAAGATCAAGTTATCAGATGAAATGCAAATCATGTTTTGTAATCTTTAATGTAAATCAGGCAATTAATGAGCTTAAGTTCATTAATCCTGTCCTCTATCCAACAGAGGAAGATAACAATCCAAACTCATATTGTTTGTTCGCCAGCACTTTGGAGAATGATTTTGAAGCTAATACAAAAATATTTTGATATGCATCTGTTGATACCTGTTAATGCTCAAGGAAATACTATGACACCAACAGATATCAGACAAATAATTGTAAAAGAAATGTACCAATTTTTTGTTGAAAATTCGTTACAACTACTATGGACCTATCTCTGAATAAACAGATATTTATCAGAATAATAGCATCTGTATGCATCATCAGTTAGACCTACAATACCTTTCAATAAAATAATGATGAAGATTGAAATCTATTGGAATGTAATCAGACAGTATTATTTACATTATTTTAATCATTCAGACTTAATATTATTTTGAATACTCTTTAAAAAATTAATACCGGCGCAATAAGAATGACTTTCACAGATTCTAACTGGATAGTAGGATAACTTTAAGTAAATATGGCTTATTGAAGGTTCGAATAATGTCAAATAAATAAATACTTGTACTGATGAACGTACCAAGAAAAAAATAAAATAAAGTATAAAAGCAACTAACCTGGAAGCTCATATTTTACCAATATTACATTGGATTTGCAGCTATCCAAATTTTCTTGAAAGTTGCGTCTTATTATGCAAACATCTAGCTCAACGGATTACAATGAAAAATAACAAACGATGACAATTATTACAAGATAATTTTTGATTTTGCACTACTCCACAATTTCGTATCTGAAAGATTTCGAAAGTGATGAAATTATGACTAGTATCTCATCTGCTATATCGTTAAAAAACAGTTACTTCTTTCTTGATACTGAAATTATCATTAATAAAAATCCTGATAAGAAAGCTCGTGAATATATCAATTCAAATTAATCATTATTTGCGCAAGCAATCAAGAGGGTGTATACTGAAAAATCAGCAAATAACTGGCAACAAAGTTCGTGCAATAATGAAGTAAAACAGATTAGTGCTGATGAAGAAGGAAATACAAGTACCAGAACAGAATATACAGCGGCCAACGACTTGGGGATTAACAAAAAAACTTATTTTTTATATCTATCATTTTTAAATGAGATGGATAGTGATAGAAATACATCAAGTTTGGCAGAGAACAATGATACAAACATTACAACTGTAAAAGAAAATAATGAATAACTTAGAATTTTAATTTTATTATTTAGAAGATTATAATAAAAAAAGTATTAACTAGAAAATCAATATTCAATTATTTACAAGTTTATATACTGATAATCTTTAATCAAATTACTTAATACTTTTATATACAATCTAAAATTTACTATTAAATAATATTTTTTTTATTACTAAGATTATTCATATTCTTAAAGAAATAAATGATTTGTAAGCTTATTAATCAATCACTAATAGATTTTAAATATAATATTAGTAATTCTAAAGTATCAAAAATTTAATAATTATAATGATTAACATAAATATTTGGAATATCAATCTGGTATACAAAATATCATGTAATATTACCAATTTTAAACTAATATATGTATAAATTAGGATTACTTTATTTAATAATATACATAATAATGTATATATTTTTACCATTAGTTTTTGCATTTATTAGCAAAAAAATAAAAAAAATAGTATTCATTTTAAGTATAAAGCACAAAGAATAGTGATAAGTCAGCTTTGGGTAAATAATAGAAATCTGCAAAAATTATATGAATAACAGATTTTTTTAAGTCTATAATATATGATATAATTAATTAAATTAAAAAATTATCAAGTATTATATTACTTTTCAGATCTAAAAGACTCTCAATTCTTATAGTTAAATAATATCATATTCTTGATCAATTAGTACAGATCAATAATATTATTACTATAACTAAAATAACTAAATAACTTAAATAAAAAGATTTTAACTTGAAAATTTTTATTTATATAATTTAATATATCTTAAAAAAATTTTTAATTTGATATTTATTATTCATTATGAATTTCTTTTTTATAACTCTATTATATTATAACTTATCTTAAATAGGCACAAAAATATATCTATCAAAATTGATCTTATATAATTTTTTCTGATGAAATAACTTTTCAAATATTCAGAAATACTTAGTTAATAAGATACTATTATAAAATATCATGATTATATAAAAATATAGTAAAATATCCTTATAAGATTTATATTTGAGATACTTTTAGTATATAAGAACTAATTATACTTATCTTATTCATTAAAACTTTAATACTAAAAAATATCAAGAATATATCTTTCTTCCTATATTTTTATAATAGATCATAGATTATATTTTTAACAGAACAACTCTCTAATTTATAATACAAATAAAATAATTAATCTTTTTTATTATTATGATATTTAAATTCTTGATTAATCTTCTTACTTATCAAATATTAATTTCATTAAAAATTTGTGAATTATACTTAAGAGTAAGATAAAAAAGAAAATAAATTTATGATTAATCAAAAAAAAACTTTTAATAATAGAATTTCAAATAATAATACAAATAGAATGAGTAAGTTTGAGCAAAAATCTCTTTTTTTGATTAGTAAAAAATATGAAGAATCATATTTTAGTGATAATTGAATAGAAAAAAAAATTGATTATTAAATTTTTGTAAATAGTTAGTAGTTATATTTAAGAATATATATATAAAATTTTTGCATATATTAATAATAAAAATAAAATATTTTACTTATCATAATAAATTCTAAATATTTATATTAATCACTATATCATAATAGATTATATTCTGATTAATTATATATTTTTCTTGTCTATAAAATATAGATAATAAATATTCTTCACTTAAAATAAATTAAGTATATTTTATT
>CAJVPS010002515.1:0-12135 GCA_910591765.1 Ambispora leptoticha | reverse complement strand
AATCATAAGTTATAAAATTAAAACTTATTCATATCACATTTTATCTTATTTACAACCATTAACAAAATAATCTTACAGTTTCATATTATATACTAGAATTTTATTATCAATTTTGAATGTGTGATTCTTTATAATTTTGAATCATGTTTTTCTTTCATTTGTTATTATTATCTTTTAATTCAATTTTGTATTATATCGATATTATCTGGTAAGTGATAGATTAAAGAGAATATTTGATTTAATATTTTATCTTCTTTATCTCTATTTTCTTCTATTAGCAATGAATATTTCAAATCAATTAGTAATTGGACATCTCTTCTATAGATCAAGAAGAAAGATTTATGTTTGATGATATTATTTCAAAGTGTTCTATATGCAAATAATACTGATGATATATATATATCTCATTGTTTATCTAATGTAATATAATATTTTTGAAGTATTTTATATAAAGTTCTATTAAATTATTCTACTATTCTATTGATCTGTGGATGATATAGTAATAAAAACTTATATTTAATTCCAAATCAAGTGATAAATTCTTTAATTACTTGAACTGTGTATTTAGTTTCTTGATCAGACTGTAATTCTTTAGAATATTCATATCTACAAATTATTTCTTCAAAAATAAATTTGGCAATTGTACTAGCTTCTTTATTTGATATTACTTTTGCTTCAGACTATTTAGTAAGTAAATCTATTACTATAGCAATATATTGATTTCTTTTCTTGGTTACTTTGCAAGAACCAATGAGATCAATTATAATTCTATCAAAAGGTTATCTAACTTTAACAGGATATAGAGATTATTTTGTTATTCATCTATCAGTTCTTTGACAAGTTTCACAAGATCTAACAAAGTTCTTTATATCTGTTCCTATTCCATTTCACTAATATCTAATAGCTATTCATTGATAAGTTCCATTAAATTCAAAGTGTCCAGCAAGTAAATCTGAATATATGTTAGTCATTACTATTTCAATTTTATTTTCTTTCAATATTCAAAGTGATGTGATAGATAATTTAAGTAAATAATTAAGATATATTAAAATAAGAAAAATGATAAATATAAAAGAATATAAAAAAATAAAAGATAATAAAAGTAAAAGATATTTAATAAAAAGTAAAAAAAATGAAAGAATAAAGAAAAAAATAAAAAAAAAGAGAAAGTATTTATATAAATTCTGAACTAATAGTCTATTATAAATATTAAAATTTTTGAGAAAGAAAGATATAAAAATGAATAAAATAAAATATAAGATGATTTCAAAGATAGGTATAACAGAAATTAAGAAAAGATTTATATGAGTTACTTAATAATAATTTATAGTTCAAAGTAATTTTGATAATCATAATAATACTTGAATTATTTTTCATTAATAGAATATTTAAGAATATTTCCATTCTGATTATAAAGTTTATAAAAGTTATATCTAATATAGTCATAAATATAATATGATTCTTTACTTCAAGTAGATTAAAATTTATTTCTAATTATTAAGTATTGCTTTATATCAAATATTAATACTTTGTTTCAATTTTAAATATTATTTCTTTTTGAATTTTATTATTATATCTTTAAGAATATTATAATTATCTTTCTTCTATATTTTGTTTTGTTTCTAATATTTATTAGAGTAACTGATCTATTATATAATATATTTATTATATTAATCTTTTTTCTTTTATAAAATCTTCTTCTAAATAAATAGGAATTTTTAATTTAATTAGTAGTCTAGTATTTTGTTTATAAGTTAAAAAAAATAGTTTATGCTTTATTATTAAATTTTGATTAGTCTGATAGATAAAAAGAGCAGTAAAAATAAAGATATTATATTCTTGTTTATGTACTATTATTAAGTTTTATAATATCATATATAGTATTCTATTAAAATATTCTATTATTCTATTAGTTTGTGAGTAATAAGATAATGAAAATTTATATTTAATTTTAAATTTTATTGATAATTCCTTAACTATTTCATTGATAAATTCTAATCTATTATCTGATTAAATTTCTTTGAAATATTTATATCTATAAATTATTTCTTTAAAAATAAATTTTGCAATTATAATAGCTTTCTTATCAGAAATTACTTTAGCTTTAAATTATTTTATAAGATAGTTAATTGTTGTAATAATATATTAATTTTCAGTTATTATTATTTTACAAGATTCAATTAGATCTATAACTATTCTATCAAAAGATTATCTAATTTTAATAGAGTATAAAGATTATTTGATTATTCTTCTATTATTTATTAGCAAATTTTATAAATTTTTATATAATTCTTTATATTAATTCTTATATCATTTTATTAATATTTATTTATAATTTATTAATAGATTCTTTATATTCAAAATATTCAGATAATAAGTTTGAATACAAATTAATAAGAATAATTCCTATTTTATTTTCTTTAATAATTCTAAGAAATATAATTAGTTTTTTTTCTATTAATTTTGTATAATATATCATCAATTTATAAAAAAATATTTTACTTGATTATATATTTTTTGCTAATTATTTAAGAATTAATTTTACAGAATATCTTTTATTATTCAAAAATTATTATAAGTTATAGTAAATTATTAAATTCATATTGTTATTATGAAGAAAAAAGTTATTTAATGATCTTTTGAATATATCTGAGACTAGATATTAGTATTTTGATTCTTTCTTTTAGATTAATAAGTGATAATAAAAGTATATTCCATGAGAAACATGATCTATCAGTTCACTCTAGTAAAATAACTTTATTAGTTTTTAAATAATTATCTCAAGATATTGTAATTAGTTATTATTTTAAATACAATTCCAAGTATATAATAACAAAATTATTTAATAATTTATAATATTTCTTTTTCAGTTACTCTATATTTTTATTTATTTAGCTTCAAGATAATACTTATATAAGTAACTACTTATTCTCTTCTATTTAAGATAGAATAGTTTTAAGTCTAGAGTTTAAAATATTAATATAAAAATAAAATTTCTTTATAAAGTTAAGATATATTAAAATAGATATAATTATAGAATAATATTTAATTTGCTAAAATACTTCTTCTTATTCTACTATCCAAATAAATAATTCTTTATTTTAGAAAATTTTGAATAGAAGAATAATAATTTAAGAAAATTCTTTTATAAATTTTCTATAATATCTAACTAATCTAAAAAAAGTTCTGAGTTTTTTAATAGTTCTTGATTGAGAAAAATCTTTTATCTTTTGAATAATTAATAGATTAGATAAAATTTCTTCTTCATTATTACATGTTCAAGAAAGAATAATTCTTTTCTGCAAAAATTATATTTTCTTGGATTGAGTTTTTAATTAATATTTCAGATTCTGTAAAATACTTTATTAAAATAATCTAAGTATTTTTCAAAATCTTTTGAGAATATATTTAGATTATCAATATCTATATTAATAAAATTCTAATTATAATCATCTAGCATAATATTTATAGTTTATTAAAAAGTACAGAGTATTATATAATTTAAAAGATATAATATTAAATTCAAAAAGTTCTTTTTTGAAGATGAAGATAAATTTAGACTTATTTTCTTCTTTTATTTTAATTATCAATATTCAAAAATTAAATTTATAGATGAAAATCAGTAAATATTTCTAAGTAAATCTATTATTTCATGTAACAAATTAAAATGAAATCAGATTAAAATAAAATTTAAATTAATTTTTTGTGTATATTACATAATATCATATCATATATTTTATTTATTCAAAATAATTATAGTATGTAATTTAGCATTAATCATATAGATTAGTAATACAAAGTAATTTTTTTTATCATGTCTATTACTTCTACAATAATTATACTAAGTTGATATTAAAAATTATTTGATAAATTATTAAATTAGTTTTATTTTGTGATTAGTATATCAAAATTATATTTGACTTACTAAACTATGAAATTTTCTTTCACTTAAGTCTTAAAATTACTATTTTATTTCTTGCCATTAAAATTACTACTGCTTGATATCACTATTTTGTTTTTTGTTATTAAAATTATCATCTCTTGATGTATTTCTTGTTATCAAAAATTGCTGATTTTGTCATTTTAGAATACTTTATAATAATTATAGATAAATAAATCACAACTCTACTTTTAACTCAAGAAGTCTTGATGGATATCATAATATATCCTGATAAATAAAATATCATTAATAACTAAATAAGCTGATAAAGTGCTAATCAAGTGATAGTATAATAATCAATAAAGCTACTACTAATAGATTCAATATTATATTTGCCATATCTTTTCAATATTTGTCATATTTTTTGCTATTAGTTTTTCAAATACTTTGTGCTAGATTTTGCTTTTGTTTACTTTTCAGTTTTTTGTATTATTTCTGTTAATTATATAAAAAAAACTATATTAAATTTTATTTTATAATATTTATATTGCTTTCCAGTATTTTATACTGGATTAATTTGTCTCTATCAGTTATATAAAAGAAGACTACATCAAAATCAAGATATATAAATAAGTATAATTTTACTTGTATCACATATATTATAATTTTTATGCACTAAATATAAATATAAATACTATATACTAAACAAATTCAAATACAAATATAATCACTATATATCAGACAAATATATCAAATAGTTCTTAATTTTTCATTTTCTTCTCTCAAAATGATTAAGCTTCCAAAAATACTAAACACATCCAAGAATTTTAATAATATTTTGAGATATCTTAGATCTAGCACTTTTGCAATAAAGTATGACATTCTGACAAAGAGAGTGAATTTTCAAAGATGATGCAAAAATTTTTTATATAATCATTAAAAGGATTATCTTTTGTATATTCAATCATCAAAAGATGAAAATTTCTGGCCTATCTTCAAAAGAGTTATTCTAGTCTATGACATAGAGTTAAAAACTGCTTTCTTTGAAAAGTTTCATATTGGAATCATCCACTTTGAGTATTACAAAATATATATAATGCTCTTTAAGTAATATATTGATATTACTTAAGATGAAGTTAAGAAGTATATAAGAAACTACTCAATCTATATCCAAAATATTAGCATTAAAAAAAAACTAATTTGATATCTATTATAGTCAATAGCTCTCTCAAATACATTCAAGTCAATTTAATTAACTTATTTTCTTTTGTTAAGTATAATGATTGATATATTTTCATATTATATTTGGACTATTCTGCTTCAAGATAAAGAAGATGATATAATTCACTATGAATTAATTAAAGTCTTTATAAATTTTGATCCACTCTCAAAACTTCAAGCAAATAATGAATCAGAGTTTATAACTAGCATTTTAAAATATACTTATAAAGTACTCAAAATATAACTTGTTTATAATTATATCTATTATTTGCAAAATTAAGACAAGATTAAGAAATTTAATTAAATACTTGATTGATATCTAACAAAAATATTATGAAATAAAGTTTTTAAAGTTCAGAATTACTGATGGATTAATATTTTTTTTTCTTTTATAATCACTTCTAATAAAGTATTTCATGAAGCTTACAAAAAATTATCCTATGAAGTATTTTTTAAGTTTAAAATAAGAGAAGTCAATAATATACTAAATGAAATTACACAAGTTTATAATAGGCTAAATGAAATCACAAAGATTAATGATATATCAGATAAAACTACACAAGCTTATAATAGACCAGGTAAAACTATAGAAATTGATAATAAGTTAGGCAAAACTATAATAATTTATAATATTCTAAATAAAACTATACAAATTGATAATACTCTGGGTAAAATCATATAAATTAATAATATTTCAGACAAAATAACACAAATCAATGATACTTTGAATGAAATAATATAAATTAATAATATTTTAAACAAAATAATATAATTTAACAAGACTACAGAACAAGTTAATATTTTTGATACTGAAGTTTATATCTTGATTAAAATATAAGAAGAAGAAGATATTCTATATAAAATAATTACAGAAATAATACAAGAGAATAGTAATTAAGTTATTATCTATAAAACTTATATAAGACAGGTTAAAAAAATATGAATAAAAATTATATAAAATAATAAGCTTTATTGAAAAAAGATGATAATTCATGAAAGTATTCATCAAAAAAAATTAGCTTTTAAATCTGAAAAAGATATTATAATTATTCTGAATTATAATACTAATCAAAATAGAAGTTAAAGCAGATATATAATATTAGTAGAAAGATTATTGATATGTATAATAATAATAAAACTGTAAGAGTAGAGATTAATAATAAGAAAAAATTTTCACAGCAAAGAATTTAAAGAAATTTAGATAGACAGAGTAAGTAATAATAGTATATATATAAATAAAAGTCTATTATTTGATCAATAATATATTATATTAATGCATTATTAATATTTTAGTATATAAACTAATATGATAATTATGAAAATACTGAAATATATAATATATATGTATTATATAACTTGTATACAAAAAAAGATTACTTATTTTATTTTAATCTGATTTTATTTTAATTTATCATATTTTATTAATTTTAGATAAGAAATAGATATCTTTTTGGATAATTGCATTTAGTTTTCTGTAATTAGTACAAAATCTTTTCTTTTTAAAAATTATAATAATTGATAAAGTTCAAGAACTAGTTGTAGATTAAATTATATTTATATCTAATATTTTTTGAATTTCTTCAGATATAAATAATTAATCTAAAAAAATTATTTTATATAGTTATTATTTAATAGATAATTCTATTTTAGTATATATTTTATATTAAATTATATTACTTTGATCAAGTTAATATAATTTAGTTGCAAAAATATTAGTATTATCTTCTAATAATTAGATAAGAAGTCTTTCTTATTTTGCAGTCAGTTTTTATTATTCAATAACTTTTTCTTTTTATTCTTATTTCAAGAAATAATATAAGCTTCTTGATAATAAGTAGATCTAAATCTAGCTATTTTATGATTAAATTATCCAAGTTTTTTTTAAGTAGAAACTGATTTAAGTTATTCAATAGATACAAGTTATAGAAATACTAGTTAAGTAATTTTCTAATTAGGTTTAATAATATAATTATCTTCTGAATTATTTTAAATAATAATACTAATATTTTTAATATATTTAGAATTAATAGTTTTATCTTCAATATTAATTTCTTGTTTAGCTAGAGATAAGTAGAATATTACTTAATATATAACTTCTACAAAAATTTTTATGACAATATAAATATTTACTAATATAACTTGATATAATAAAATTTTAATTATTTCTTTTTTTATATAATAAATATCATAATTAATATCAGTTAAATAAGCTTTTTCTGATAGTTTTTCTTTGTCTTGATTATTATAAACTTTGATTATATAATATCTATCATTTTGATTAATAGATAATTCTTTTAATAGTTATTAAATTATTATAAAAGTTTATTAAGTATTTAATAAATAATATTAAATTTTTCTTATATCTTATTTAATTTAAGTTAAGGAGATTAATTTAAAATAAGAATAATATTTAATTTCTTAATTAATTTATCATAAGATGTTTTTCTTTATTTAATTTAGTTAAAGATTTAAATTATATATAATTATTATATTTTTTATTATTATATAGAATTAGATATTCTTGATAAAGTTTGATATCAATATAATCCAAGTAAGTAAGTTATTATTTTTAATTAGAACTGAGTTATTAATAAATATATTAAAAGATTTCAGTAATAAAGACTTCTATAGAATTCTTATAAATAATTTTATAAATAACATATCTTTATATAAAAAGCAAGATAAAATTCCTTTGCCAATTTTATTATATTCATCATAAACTTTTAATAATATTTTTCATTCTCTGAGTTTGCTAATTATTTTAGTATTTTTTCTTTATTTTTCATAATTAAACCAAAAAATAAATTGATATTTATAGATATAGAAGTATTTTTTCTTATAACTTCTAGTAATAAACATATTTCTAGATTTATCATATTTATTATATCATGACCAGATAGAAAGATTTAATTATTTTACTTGAATATAATTATCACAAGTAATTAATTTTTCTTTATTCAACTTAAAATATATTTCAATATAATATTTATTTATATATTTTTCATATTCTTTATATCTTTTAATTTGAGAATTAAGATAAATTTGTTATAAAGTAAATTGATAGGAATCAAAACTTCTTTTTAATCTATTATTAATAAAGAATTTTTATTTAACTTCATTAGTCTAATCTTTATTTATTTTGAATTCTACATGAAATAGTTTATGAACTTTAATAGTTATTCAGTCAGCAAGAATATTATAGTATTAGTAATATTGATAATCAGATATAAAAAGATTTTTATAATATTAATATTAATTATTAGATTCTTACTAGTTAAATAACTATTAGTTATTCCAATTATATTTTTATAAAAACTTTTTATCAAGTTATTTATAATCTTTTCAAGTATACTTTTTTTATTTAATTTTAATTTCTTTTTGATATATTTATACTTTATATATTCTTTTAATACTTTAGATAATTTGAAAAAATATGTCTTTAAAATTAATATCTCTTAAATTTTGGTTAGAAATTTCAACAGAGATCCAAACTTCTTTAGTAATAATTTCAATACTATTATCATTTGGATTTCTTGCTTTCTAAAAATTATAATATTCTAATTATTATTTTGCTATATGAGAAAATTTTTCTTTTCTAAATATTATTTTTCAAATTTGCTTTTAGAATCTTCTTTTAATTTATCTTTTTCAGAACTTGAGTCATCAAATATAAGATCTCTTTTATTATTATGGATAAATTTTATTAATACTTTTTCTTTCTAATTATTATATTCAAAAGTAAGAAGTTTTTTTTTAATATCAATATTAATTTTGATTTTATTTAAAAAGTTTATTCCTATAATTACTGAATATATTTTGATTTTAGTAATATTTACTTCTATTAAAATTATGATTTTATTAATATTTAAAAGTAGATTATTAATAGCTTCAAGTAGTTATTCAGATATTTTATTTATATCAGATATAGTATTATTATAATAATATAAATTTCTTTAATTTTATAATTTTTTGAACTTTAAATTTTTAGTTAATTAGTTAATCTTTAGAAAATATATAATTTTGAATGATTTAATTGATATATTAATTATAAATTTAGTTATAATTCAGTAATATTTCAGTAATATTTTAATAATACTTCAAGATTATAATTATATAATTAACTCAAAAGTTAATAATAATTTACAAATAGTTCATTAACAATTCAGAAATATTTTAGATACAAATTTTATTTATTTTTCTTTATTATCTTTTCATTTTATTTTTTTATTTATATTATTCTTTAACTTATTATATATATCTTATTTCTTTATTTTATTTATTTATTTATTGATTTTTTATTCTAAAACTTATAATTATATATTAGAGTAATAAACAAGTTATAAGTAAAATTTAGATTAGTAATGAAAGCTGCAACTAGTTGCAACTTATTGCAATTCTCTGATTAACTATCATAATTCTCTAATTGACTATCACAAGTTACAATTAGTTAAAAAGTCATCTTTAGTTTAGATAGAATCTGTAAGATCTCAAAAATATATAACTATTTCTATTCTTAAATATGAAATAAATATATTTGAATAATAATAATTTATTTATTCTTAAAAATACTTTATTTATACTTATCTTATAATTTTACTTTGATCTTTATCTTGATATTCTGCTTTCAATTATCTTTTCTATTATAATAAATTATAGTTTGATTAATTACATATTTTTCTTGTCTAAAAAATATAGATAATAGATGTTCTTTACTTAAAATAAGTCAAGTATATTTTATTTAATTTATAAAGATTCTTATAAGCTTTTTTATATAAAAAGATTTTGATTTATTTTGATATATATTTTTTATTTGCCTAATAATTAAAAAGATATTATTTTGAGAGTTTAATTAGTATACTAAATCTTTTGTTTTAGCTATAATATTTATTTTAATTTTAGATATCTATTCTTGGTCTAGTTTTCATAATCATAACTTTTTTTTGTTTTATTTCATTTTTGTCTTGTATTAATATAATACTTATAAATATTAATATTAGAAAATCTTTAAAATAATTATAGCTTTTTTTATCTTTATAAATAATTCAGTCTTAGCTCTTAAAACTTATTATAGATTATATTTCTAATAAAATCTATCTTCACCAATATAGTTTACAATATTTAATGCTTTCTTTATGAATTTAAATCACCAGAGATCTCTTTAAATTTATTTTTATTATTTTTGTTTATTACTTATTTATTATTTTAAGCATTAGCTACTCTTGAAATATTTATTATCTAAATAATTTATTAATTTATAAGTATATATTACTTTTTTATTAAATATCTAGTTGATCTATATCTTAATGAACATAATCAAGAAAATTTTTACCTCACATCAAACTATATAATTATTATTTTTATTTTTCTACTAATTAAAATTTGAATAGAAGATTTATAAATTTTTTTATTTAGATTCAAGATTATTATATAATCTCTCATAATAAATTATTACAAAAACTTTTTGATAATATAGTATAATAAAATTTTATATTTAATCAACTTTAAAGAGAAATTATCAAGTTATTTAATACTTTTATATTTAATATAAAAATCATAATTGAACAACAAATCTATTTAGTCAATAATATTTTCCTGATTCTTAAAGAGATAGATAATTTTGAAATATTTTTAATTAATTAACTAATTAAATCATAATATAAAAGCAATAATTCTAAAGATTCTGTAAAACTAATAATTATAATCAAAGAAATTCAATATCAAAACTCTCAATAAAAAAAGAATTAATTATAACAAAAGAAATAAAAAATTTAATTCAAGCTCTTACAGAACTAATCTAATCTATAAAAATTTAAAGAATAGAGAAGATTCTTATTTCAATTTATAAATTTAAGTATAATAATCAGAATTTAATTAAATAGTTATATAACTTTAAAATAATTACAAAAGCTAATAGAATTACTAATAAGAGAAAAAACAAAATAGTAAAAGAATACCTAGAGAGACCAGCTACTACTTGATTTAATCAATAAGCTACAAGTATTATTCTTAAATTAATTGAATAACTAATAATAATTATAATGAATATAATTTTACTTATTATTTTATTTTTAAATTCTATTCATCTCATAAGATATAATAATAGTAAGATAAATTAAAATCTTTAAAATAAACTAGAATTATAGAAGAATATATTAAGTAATTTATGGAACTTGAAAATAAAGTAGATTCAGAGTAAGTATATTCAAAAGAATATAAAATACAAATTTTCAAGAAAAGTTTCAAGTCTGAAATTCAAAAATAAATTAATCTGAATACTGAAAATATTGTTATAGTGAATTGGTAAGTGAGGTTTTACTTGAATTTATCTTAACAATATAGGATTGGAAGAGATTGGAATAATTAAAGAGTGAAGAGAGAGGAATTAGACTATAACCTTCAATAATGATAAAGATTTCTAAGATCTGTATTAATATCTATGGATATTGTCTTAAAAGGGGTAATATAATAAAGAAAAAAATAAATAAATCAAAGAAATTATAAAGATTGACTGAGTGAAGCACTAGTAATCAATATAATTCAAGATTTAAATTGACTAAATAGCAAGCTATTAATTAAAGAAGAATATAACTAAGATAAAGATAAAAACTAAAATACAAAAATTAAATAACTAAACAAAAATAAAAGTGTATGGCTTATTTATAATAGAGATTATCTACTTTTAAAAACAATAAAAGAATTAAAACAAAAAAATATGGCTTATTTATAGTAAAGATCTTCTACTCTCAAAACAATATTAAATAAATCAAAAACTAATATAATATTATAATTCAAAAATCAAAAATTAACTTTATATAATTAAAGAAATAAAATCAAGTGAAAGAAAGAATACTAGTATAATTCAAAAAGAAATCTTTTAAAAAGATTACTATTATTACAATAATAAACTTTTAAATTATATTTTCCAAATAATTCAATTCAAAACTATTTATTTTAAGCTGGAATAGCAGGTTCTTTTATATATTTTTCAGATATAAAAATTATTATAGTATTACTAGCTAATACTATCTAATATA
>CAJVPS010002514.1:0-12135 GCA_910591765.1 Ambispora leptoticha | reverse complement strand
TTACTAATTAATTATTGCTCAAATTTTTTGAGAAATATCATGTTTATATAAGCATTATTTAAGCCAATTTTAAGAAGTATTTATTATATACCATTGTTCGTTATTGAATAATTCAGACTGGTACTATCATAGTACAACATTATTATAATGCAAGTTAACATTACTATAATTCTGGCTGACACTACGTGATGTCACATGTGCTGATTTACACATCATAAAAAAAAATAAAAATTGCTACTTTTTTCTCACAGCACCAATTGGAGACATTCAAGGTTCTCCCTCAGAGTAACATGCCCAAAAATCTGTAGATAGCTCTTCTCAAGCTGGCACCAATATGTGTGGCAATGAAAAAGTGTCCAAAACAGCTGAATTGCTGAGTATACCATGAGAAGGCTCTTTAATATCAGCTTGTGTAGATATTTTTTGTCATCTTTATCAGCCATGTTCATTTTTCTGATGCTTTGTTACAAAGCTAAGAGTGGGAAAATATTTTCCACAAGTTGTACAACAAAGCCGGAAGTGCAATTCGCCAGCAATGGAAGGGCAATATTTGTCATATGAAGGAATTTTCGTTTTGTCAGCATACTCAAGTATGTGTATCGGATTTAGGTAATGGTTATCTTTTCCTTTAATGACAGGGAGAAGAAAGCCATAATTTTCTTCTAATAGATTTATTGCATCTACTGCTCGAGGTTTTCGGCAACAAGTTCAATCTTTGCATTTTCGAAGATCCAAAGAGTACTAGCATAATTGTGCATGTTTCTCGATCTAACTCCAAGTAGGTTCAAAATCATTTTCTCCTTCAAAAGGGTTGGTATGTTGATCGATATATTCACAAATTACATTTTTTCCATGAATCAAATCTCTCTTCCATATATTACATAGTCTCTCGTCCACATACCGAAAATTTTTGTATGCTAGATCGTCATCCACTACCTTATCCTGACTATTCAAATGTAATCCAAAGTGATCAATGAGAAAGGATATTCCAGCGAGTTTCTCAGAAAGTATTGTCATACTTCGCTCAACTGGATTATAAGCAGATTGTCCAGGAGCATGAGTTCGCACAGTTAGGTAATCTAAATCTTCTTTTTTAAAAAGCTTAGAGTATTCAAAAATATTCTTAAGATATTTTGGATTTTCGTCTGGCCCTCCATCTACTATCAAGACCCAAATCGATTTTGTTTTTCCTTCACATTTTGTTGTTACCTGAAATTGCTCATTATCTATAATTTTTATAAGATCTGCCATGTGGGTTCTTGATGACATTCTTACAAAGTATTCTGGATGCATGATAATGCTCATATGACTGGTACGGAATATTTTACTACTGTCTGATGGAATGAGCTTTTGTTTTGTACTCATAAGAAAATCGTGATCTGCTATTGCTACTGGCTCATTAACTGATTGTATCATTTTGAATATTCTTCCCACAGCAAGTATTCCTAAGCCGATTTTTGCTTTGTTATCTTGAGAAATAATAATCGAATCATTTAGAAAGTTTTCTACAAAGGTTTTCGCCAACTTGACTGATGCTAGACAATAGTGCTCATCAACATGCACTTTCATTTCAGTTTGAGCCACTGAACTAATTGCAATTTGAGCTGGATGATGGTGTCGTTTAGCAACAAAAGTATTTGCATATTGTGGGAGAAGGTATGTAGATAGGGTTTGTCTTGAAAGGTAGATTTGATATTTTTTTTCAAGTTCCTCTTTTAAATACTTGATTGTTCTTACTTTAATCACACTTTTTCTTCGTTTTGCAGATGCTGCTCCAAATTCAACAGAGTCGTGAATGTTATCCTACAAGTTAGGATAAATAGTAGCAGCTGATGGACATCCTGGTTTATCATAAATTTCAATGATGCCTTCTTCTAGGTTTTTTATTTTTTTTTTCCGAAGTCTGGCTTGCACAGCAGCATGATATTTAAGTTTTGTCAGTCGTTTCTCTTGTTCAGCAATTTTATTATCAACTTTTTTCAACTTTATCCACAAGATACGTCGAAGATCAGCATCATTAGATATATTGATCATTTGCATATACTGTTGTCATTTTTTTTGAGCCTCGATTATACTTCTTGTTGTATATTTTTGATCAATAGCATTTGGCACAGATTTAATTGTACTAGAAGATAGTTGCTCAAGAGTAAGTTGAATTATTAGCATCTTGCTAGAAGTAGATACTTGCGCTATGTATTGCCAATGGGATCAGATTACCAGGAGAGTGGAATTAAAAAACATCGCTATTTCTTTCTCAATATATTCTGCATCTCTTTTTTTGATTTCTTTCCATGCTAGGTTACATTCTTTCACAAGATTTTCCTTATTTCGAGGGATCTCAGAGTGAACCAAGTACGCATATAAATATACATTGCAGTATCTCTGATAGGTATTTTCTGGCTTTTTATAAAGGAATGATTTTGAAAAGCTGGATATTAAGAGAAAGCTTTGCATTATAGATAACTGTATAGCGTATGTAGAAAAAAAGAAATGCAAAGCGCGTCTGTGGGGGAAGCATTTATAATGTAGCACATGGGCCAGGCATTTACAGGGGCATTTATAGGGGCAATTTATTATGTAGTGGGATAATTTATACATAATATAGTGGGATAATTTATAAATAATATAGCATCTATTGGTGGATAATTTATCATGTAATGGACATAATTTATAATATAGCGGGTGCTGGTAGGTAAATTAATAAAACTATAATTAAACTTATAATCATATGATTCTACTGCTTTCTTATAGAATTAAATAATCATTAGATAGATATATTAGTATAATAATATAAAGAGGGATAAAAAAAGCGATGCCATATAGATTAAAATGATTAACGCGTGATATTATTCACTTATTTTATCTCTCTTCGCGATATTATTCTCTATGTATTTCACCACGCTTCACGATATTATTCCCTATATATTTCATCCCTCTTCCTCAGTGTAGCATCAATAAAATAGGACTGGTAGCACACAATATTGCAAACTAATCACGTAAATCTTTTTTGGCATTTGGCATGTATTATGGCTACTGCATTAATCTTAATGCAGGCCAGGTGCTATGTGCTGACCTGAATTAAACTCAAAGATGCATCAACCAATCTGAATTCAAATCACAAGGGGGGGAGGGGGGGTCAGCTCATAGTAACTTTAAATTAGGTAATTTCTGACACTCCTCTAACAGAAAGCTTTACTCATCTTACATATTCTCTTTTTTACTATTTCTTAACGCTACTTTAGTTTTATAATTCTTCTTATTTTTCTATTTTCTTTTCTCTCAAAAATTTATTACAAAAAATAAAAATAATAAAAAATTTCAAAAACATACAAAAATATACAATTTATAACATCTCTTCTAATACTTCATTATCATATTTACTAATAATACCAAAAATAAAAGAACTACTAACTCTTCTTCTTTCTCTTCTCCCATATACACTATTGTACAGAATTTCTTAGGTATATCTTTCTCATCTTCAAATAATATCAACAAGCAAACCCCTGTTAGCATACCAAATAATTTATCCAATCTCCAATCTTCCTAGCAAATAATTCATAATATGCAATCACAAGCTAATCATACTAAAAAAGCAAAAACTGATCATATTGATAAAATGGAATCAGTTAACATAAAATAAATAAATAATATGCTTCAAGTAGACAATACTCACACAATCTCATCTCAATCAGCCAATCTTGAAGCAAATCCTTTCTCATCCAGCAATGTACATATTCTTTTTTCTACGTTATATAATAAATACACAATCAATTTAACCTCATCATCTAATAACATAATCCCAAAAATTACATCTTCTGATTCTGCTGACAATTAATGAATTACCATATATAGCACTAAATGATTCAGAGGATGGATCAAGAAATCATCACTTCCTGAAAATAATACTAAAAACAACATCAAATACATCAATAATATCTTTCAAAATAATCCAGACTTTCTAAGAGCCAAATCATTTTCTCTTGACCAAACAAATTACATTTGTACTGAATTTATATCAGACAAATCTCTTTAAGCAGCTCTAGATATCTCAGTAAATGACAATTACATCTCTGACAAAAAATTACAATCCTTCAATCCAATCGACCCAGTGACAATTGCAGCATTAAGAGATATTTCTCTCAGAATAATCAAAGATCAGATCCAACACATAATAAAAAAATTTGAAAAAATCATCAATATAATACAGAAAATCATATCCAAATGGATCTATATCAAAGTTCAATTTGAATCATCAGAACAGGTAGAACTAGCTATTAATGAATGATCTACTCTTCTAGATACTGATCATGTATGCATCCTTTCAATAATTAATCAACTTGAAATGATCAAAAAAAGAGACACATACATAATCAAACTTCTCAATCTTTCTTATAGAATAACAGCCTTTGAGCTTAATGATTTTTTACAAAAAATTCAAGTCAAATCTTGCTTCATTTCTTATTCTCTTATTCATTATAACAAATAATACTTCGCTATAATCTCCTTCAAAAATGAAATTGACATAGCAACAGCTATGTAATAGTATTTCACACTTCGCAACTTAAAACTTTATTGGAAATCTCTAATTGTAAAAACATGTAGAATCTGCTTTAATTCCAATCACAGTATAATTTCATGTACATCAAAAAACAAAAAAGCATGCCAATACCAATAGCTCAACAAGCTGTATGAAAACTGGGATATTTCCTATCGCAAACCTATAATCACTTCACCAACTCTCAATTATAAAAAAGCCTTACTTTAATCCAACATAATCAATAAAGACAAATCCAAATCTGCTGATAACTCAATCACAAAAATATCTGAATTCTCACCAAATTCAACTTTCATAAAACACTTACATGAAATTCTTGTACTCAAACAGGACTTAGAAACTTTTAACAAAAAACTCAATCTACTAGAAAACAAATTAAATTCAATAGAAACAAAACTCAATATAATTATTAATAACTAAAAACAGGTTCCTATTATGCCAATCTTCAATGATTCTTAACCATCAATCTATTCTAAATCACCAATATTTGAGTCACTCACTACTTCCATCACAATCACAACATCTGCATCCTCAGACATAAACAACACAAATTCTCAGTCTTTTATGATCTCATCCCTCCAAACTACTATTACTGAAAAAAACAAAGAAATCAATCATCTTAAATCTCTTAATCAGAATCTCATATCCAACTTATAATCTTTATGAAACAAATAAAAATCCTTACAAGAATATCTGAATCAAATTGAATAACATCTTTCTAATGAATCATAACAATAACTCAAACATATCTTAATCAACTCAACCAAACCTAATAACTAACTCATCATTCATACATATTGATAACTCATCCTTCACAAACAAGTCAAAATACTCTAAATCTGCTAATTTAAATCAATCATTATCTTCAACATTTCCAATAGAAAATCTAGTCACATCTGATAATAATGATAATTAATTCTTTAATGATAATATTGAATCACTCCCACTATCTCTTAATATTCAACTATCTAATCACAGGTCACAACACTAACTCAACACTCAAAACTCATCAACCAATTTATCATACTTATACACAGACAACTCTCTTTTCACAAGTAATACACACTATACTTCATCAACAAATCAAACTTATTATCCTCCATTATCACTATCAAATAGTCTTTCTGATAATTGCAATAGTTTACCAATATTCAATAATATTAGCTGCAAACTATCCAATACTTGGTGATTATGCACACTTAATGTATGGAGAATAAACTCACCAAGTAAAGCAAATAATACTTTTCAATTCTTCAATCAATATCAAATAGACTTTCTATACCTTACAGAAATAAAACTCAAAAGTCACATAACAAAATTTCTGTTTCTCAAATCAAAACAATATCATCATCTATTCACCACCAATGATTAACAACCATTTGGATCAGAAGTTAGCATTCTAATCAATCAAGAATAGACTAAATACATCCAAAAAGTTAATTATATTAATGGTCATCTTATTCACATCAATCTTGCCTTTTCTGAAAACACAACAATACACATCCTGATTATTTATTTTCTAGTATCCCTACTTTCTAATAATAATCTCATCAAAAAAAAATACTATAATATATTAACTCAATCCTCTCATAATCTGATCATGTAATCCTCCTAGATGACTTTAATGAGTATTTTTTCAAGATGCCAAAAAATGGTGTAGTTGATCTTCTAATATTCAAAGGTTTTTATAAAGCTATTTACATATTATATCCACAAAGAAATGATCCTACTTGGTCCTATCAAGATATCAACTATAGATTAGACATGATATGGTGTTCATCAAAGATTACATCTCTTTTAATACATGCAACTATAACAGATCCTTAATGGATCACAACTGATTATCTTTCTGTACTCTGTGACATTTCAACCACATCTTTTGCTCATCATATCCCCCTCCACATCCTAAAAAAATGGAAAACTAAGCAATTTACCTACATAATAAATAATCTTCCAGAAGAAGTTTGGGAAAAATATTAAGAACACATAGATACTCAATGTAATAACATTTTCCTTTCTTCCAATAATGATATCAACTCCCACTGGCAATTACTAAAAATTATCATTCTCAATATAGCAAACAGCTTACTAAAAAAAACAGCTAAATCACATATCTTCACCACCCAAACTATTTGTTATTCTTAATAAAAAACTCAAACTAGTAATACAAACACTCTCTCTCATCTCACAACTCGTCCTTCCCATTTCAGAAAATACCATTTAACTCTCAATAAAAAACTTAACAGAACTCATCAAATTAGAACTTACTCTTGACATACCAATCACCAAATAGAATTTTCTCTCATCAATCAACACACTAATCACAAACTTGCTATAAATCAAAGCTCATCTTCATGATGAAAAGATCCTACAAGCCTGATAACTAAAAACTTCTCAAATTAATAATGCAATTCAAGAAAATATCAAATAGTTTGACAATTATCATATCAAAATATTATCCAACATTCTAGAAAAACAAAAGTGCCAAATAATCATCAACAAAATTGTTACTCTATCTGGAATATCAGATTATCCTGAAGTTATCAAAGAATCAATCAAATAATATTTCACTAATTAGACTTACCAACGTATCACTATAGCATAGCCAGATCAAGAATGGTAATAACAATACAATCCAATCCCACACATTCCAGATAATGCATTCAATTCAGTTTCAAATCCAATTTTAAAAGAAGAATTCCAACACATGCTTATCAATACTAACTCATTCAAATCACCTAAACTCTCAGATATATAACATATTCTATTAAAAAAAGCAACTTCATCCTTTCATTCTCTTCTTCTTTCTCTTTACAACAAATATTTAATAGAAAAAGATATATCTTCAGAATGGAAACATTCCAACATAATGCTCATCCCAAAACTATGTGAATAGGAGGGCAATCTTGACTTAACATGTCTAATTACACTAATCAAAACAACTCGTAAAGATCTTTCATCAATTCTAACATATTATATCTCTGTAATTTGTAAATAACTTAATATTCTTCAAGAAAATAACTTCTCAGTACTTAAAGACACATCCACCATCAGTCCTATTCATATTATAAATAGTATACTCAAAGACTCACATGAAAAATATCAAGAAATCTGGTGTACCTTCCAAGATATATGTTATGCCTATGATTTCATCAGCTGATATATGCTAGAATTAGCTTTATAATATATCAAAAAGAATTCTACTTACATCACACTTTGTAAAAATATTTATATAATATGTTAAAACCAAATTATAACTAAATATGAACTTACTATACCTTATTCTATCCTGGATGATCTTGATCAAGATAAAGTTAATGTACCTATACTATGACAGATCTTTTATGATCTCTTGTTATGTCAAATAAAAGCATGACATTCATCACAAGAATATATCATGATATCTAAGCTAACATCCACTTCCAACCAATTACCTCATCAAACTCACTTAACAATCAATAATTTAGCCTTTGTTGATGATACAGTCTGAATTACTAATAGTCATCAAGCAATATAATAGATTCTTAATACCATATCCTAATTTTATAACATGTGTAATATTGAAATCAACCCAAAAAAAATAGAAGTAATTTATTACAAATCAACTAAAATACATCTTAACACAGAACTTTATATTAGAATAACTAGCAATCAAATACAAATACTCTCTCTAAATATCTGTACTAAATATCTTGGTCTATATATCAATGCAAATAGCAATTTCAACACTCAGTTAAATAAAATAAGATCAAATATCACACTTATATCCAACTTATTAAGTTATAAATGCATTATTAACAAATAAGCTATCTATATTATCAATTGGATACTTATCTCAATATTTAAATACCACTCCCAACTCTTTGTTGTATCTAAAACTGAATGTGACAAACTAATAAGACAACTAAAAAAAGTCATCAAATCCAAAGCAAGACTACCATTATCTTTTTCTGACTCAGTTCTATATCATCCAAAATTTTTCACTCTAGATTATCTGTGGTCTATTCAAACCTGTGCAAAAATCACAAAGCTTTTCTATTATCTAAATAATCTTCTCATTCTTGATCTAATAATACATATTTATTTACAATATCTCCAGGAATAAAATGGCTTCATCACTCAATAATTTCATATCCCATACCAGAACCATCACCACAAGGAAAAAACTTAATAGTATCTATTCTTTTACTTATATACGAGTATAATATTTCCTTCACTAACTCAAATACCAATAGTCATATTCTTATAAATAATCATACAAGATGGCTTATCGAAAACTTTCTTCAACCCTGGCCAATATACAAAAAATGCCATGACATCTTATACAAAAATCACATTACATCCCTACAATAATTATCAAGTTATGCCAATTCTTGTCTCATAACATGGAAATAATACAAGAGCCGATTCTGAAATAGTAAATACAGTTCCAAACCCTTATGGTACAATCAATTAGAAAATATTGTTCTCAATAACTCTATATCATCTACTTGTATCATCATAAATAAAATAGACAAATAGCAATAATCTCTACTCCAAAGCAATTTATTATCTATTGACAAATATCTAACAGCATCATCTGAAACTAATACTGATTTTCTACTAAAGAAAATCTCTCCCACCTCAATAACATAAATATTTTTACTGACAGCTCTATTCAACAAATGCATATATCACATGTAAAATCCAGTTCAGTCTGGATAACGTGGTCTTCAAATATTTCTTTTACTCATCATTCTCTCATAACCATCTCAACAACTACATCAGAAATACAAGCTATCTGCACTCTAACAAAAATGCTTACCAATAACACTACTATTCAAATTTTTACAGATAGCCAAGCAATAATCAATGATTTCAAAAATAATATAATCTTTCACAATAATCTTAGCAAGAGATAATCTTTACAGAACAGCAACTGGCATTTATGGGAGATCATCAATCACAATATTATGGAAAAAAATCTAAATCTTAATTTGCAAAAAGTCAAAGAATATTTCAACAATCCTGACAATGATCTGGCAGATATCTTAGCTAAATCAGCTCCTACTTCTCATTCTATTTCAACTAACTTCACTTCACTTTCAGAAATATCCTACATTCCAGTTTTTAATCTCTCACTATCTATAATATCAAATCTTTACAACTTTCTTAAACTTTAGAATAACAAATATAATATTACCAAATGGCAACTTTACGTACTAAAGAATAACTTTATAAATCACAGTCTATGATCTATAATAGACTGAAAAGTAACCAATCTCACATGAAACCAAGATAAAGGAATCAATTCAATAACAGCCTTTGCAAATGTATCCAAATTTTATATATACTTTACTAAAATAATACATGACATGCTACTAATACTATCTAATCAACATAAATTTCACCTATCAATATACTCATATAATATATGTAATAGATATCATCTTGAATTAGAAACAAACTATCACTTATGAACTTGTCCAGTCTCAAGTGATTTAATCAACTCTATTCTTATCAAATTCCAAGCCAAGCTTGAAAAAATTCTCACAAAGCACTTCTTGTCAAATAAATCTCAGTATTTTCCCTTCTCACTTAGCTCCAAAATCAAAAACTTCACAAAAAAATCCTACTTCCTCAATAATGCTGATTTCTCCTCTAACATAGATCACAAATCTGAATATATACTTATTTTTAAAGATTTCATTCTAATAGAGTTTACAAACTTCATCAAATTACTTAGTTCATCCAAATCAGAAGCTTTCACACTGTTAGTAAAATTTGTAACTTGATTCTCCAAACAAGATTTCACTCATATTTGACTAGCTCATTGCAATGATCAAATTCAAGCAGAAAAATCAAACTCTATCTTTGCCAAACACAAATGTATCTCCAAAAAAAAACAGAAAGATCCAAAATAACAACATCCTCTAACCCTAATACTAATATTTTTTGGCTTCACATGAAAAATAACCTTTACATATGTAAGTATTCAGCTTCTACTCATACAAATAATCAATATCCTGATGATGGTCTTGTTTATATATTATTGTATCATAATGAATAGCTAACTTTCAAGCTTCTTCTAGAGTTTCTGATATCTAATAACTAACTTTTATTTTGATGACAGATTCAATTCTTCTATAAAATATATGACTTAATCTAGGTTATTCATATCTATAACTTAGTCAATTATATTTCTGAATTTTGTGTTATAATCTTATACAGATCCTATTTGATGAAGAAGATAAAGTTATTTGCAAAAATATTATTGATAATATAATAGCTGGAATACTTCTCTAAATATAATAACAAAATTATTCTAATTTTTAAAGAAGTTATATAATTATTAATCTTATATTTATTAAGATATCAATATAATATTACTTTAGTCAAGGAGATTATTATATATTATACTTGAGTTTTTTTATCTGTAATTTCTTGAACCAGAAATATAATTTTAACTTACATTATCTAGATAAGTATATTCTTATTTAATTTTTCAGAATATATAGATAATTTAACTGAAAGATGTGATAAAGACTTAGAACTAGAAGAATTATCTTCTTTTACTATCTTGATTAATTTAGTTATGCTTTTTATGAATTATGTGAATTATTTTGTATTCATCTTTTCTAAAATTTAATAAATTAAAACTAAAATATATATGTATAAAGTATATAATATATAATGTATAAGATATAAAAAATAATCTTTGTAATAATCATATTCACTACTATTAATTTATAAGATTATTTTATTAATGATTATAAATAAGATAAAATATGATATAAACAGTTTTAATTTTATAACTTATAATTATTTTTATTATATAAAAATATTTAAATCTAAGATAAAAGAAAGATCATATTTATAAGAAAAGAAATAAATACAAAATATGAATAAATTAATACAAATTTCTAATTTAAATTATATATAGATTAAATAATATTAATTAACTTAATTCATATTTCTGAAGGATAACTAATTATAATTCAATAAATAATAATATAACAAATAATTATAAATAATAATATGAATAAATAATAAAAAGAATAAGTAAGAAAATAAAAGAATAATTAAAAAAAATATTTAATTAAAAATATTAATTATCTAAATTAATAATATAGATATATATAGTAATTATCTGCATGACAATATGCTAAATTTAATATATTAAATATATAATAATTATCTGTATATCTAATATGAAATTGATCTTTTTGAAAATATAATATAAAGCTAATCTGTAATACAGATAATACAAAATAAAGATCTAAACTAAAAGAAAGATAATTCAATTAAAATTATTATATAAACTTTTTATTTATATAACTATTAAATTTTAAGAGTTTCTCATAATTATTTTTAAAATAAGTAAATTTAATATTATTATTTTATGTAGTAATAATATTATTACTATTATCTTTAATATTATTTATTTTAACTTTTACTTTTGAATAATAATCTTTAGTAAAATAATTCAATTTACTATATTATAATAATTATAATTTTTTTATGATTATTATTATTATTATTATTATTCCTATTTGCTATAGTATAGTCGCACTCTAATTCTATGCTAATTTAACTTACAA
>CAJVPS010002513.1:0-12137 GCA_910591765.1 Ambispora leptoticha | reverse complement strand
AAATATTTGTTAGTAAAATTAAAAACTTTTATATATAAGGAAAAATACATATTTTACTAATTATAATTAGTAAAAAAATTAAAATAAATAATATATAAGAATAAAATTTCTTATTTTAATTCAAATTAAACTTAATTCAGATTATAATTTAATTAATATTAACAGATTTATTATTATTTACTAAGTTTATTAAATTTTCATTTACCATATATTTTTAGATATTGTTATTATTATATTTTCTATATTTTTTAATGCTAAATAGCCTAAGTTATTTTATGAGCTATAATAATTAATATATATAATTATATATTTTTATTTATTAATTTATTATTATATAATTAGAAATATGATGCAAATTTAATATTTATAAACTTAATTATTTGATTAAGTATATATTAAATATATATAAAAATGATTAATTTAATTAAAAAAATATATTTAAATTAAATTAATTATATAAAAAATGATTTTATTTTTTATTATTTTTATAATTTTATATTTAATATAAAATTTTGATTTACTAGTCTAAAAATTATATAAAAATAATTATTTTTTTCTAAAAATTTTGAATCATAATTTTATAACTTTTCTTAAAAGAATTCAATATTTATTAATTTTATATATTATATTAATATTAATTAAAGCTTATATTATATAAATTACTTGAAAAAAATTAATGAATAAATAAAATATGAAAATAATATAATATAATATAATATAATATATCATTTATATTTGGAGTGTAAAAGTTAAAAATTGAGTTAAATATATATTTTAAATTTTATAAATAAATAAACTGTGCTTATATAATTTGAAATTAATATTAATTTTATAACAAAGATCTGACTGATATAAATTATCTTTTGGATTATCTTGATCTCTTAATTTCAGTCTTTTAATTTATACTATTTTATTTCTTTATTAATTTTAGAATATGTTCAAATCTGAATCTGAAAATTATTAAGCTTATCAAAGTTAGTTACTTTTCTAGAACAAAATAACTTAATAATTAATTTGAGTATATAAAAACATTATCTAAGATCGTATTCTATTATACAAATATTAATTTGAAATTTATATTACGCTTAAATCTATAGATAATCATAATATCTTCTCTCAGATTAAAATTTCAAAAGTCTTAATTATGAATATCTACAGCTTGAATGTATAATCTTAAATTTAGTATCACTAAACTAACATATAAACTTATTTATAGTAAAACATCTTACAATAGAATCTTTAATATAATAATATCATTATATGTTTTATAACAAACTGTTATATAATAATAATATAAAATTGTTAGTTCTGATAATTTATGCCATATTTTTGCAAAATATCATTTATCTGTGTGTTATTTTGAATATCTATGCATTATTTTGAGTATGCGCACGTGTGTTATTTCAAGATAATAGGTTGATGTTTTCTGCTAAATCTGATTTTTGAAATAATATCTATGGCATTGTACGTCATTTATATATGTGAATATCAATATACATGTACATATATATCAAATAATAAAAAGATATAAAAAAATAGATGTTTATGTATAAATATATATGAACTGCTTTTTGAAAGTATTAATATTTTGTTTTTATTTTACTTGGTATTATGCTGATTTTCATTAAATCTCTTTTTTTGTATCACATGACGAACACTCATGATATAAAATATAATCATTATTTTTTTTGTTTGTTTTGCGTACTTTATCTTTAATCGAGCCTGAGCACAAAATGAAATTATATAATAATATTTAAACTTGAGGTAATTTTATATGCAGAAGTTATATCCAACCGTCGTGCTTTTTTATGGAGTTTGTCAAAAAGAAATATAAGGAAAAATGCAGTTGCAACATCCATGATTGTTAAAAAAGCCAAAAATTTAGAAAAATTTCTAGATTTTAGAGATATTAAATTTTCGCGTGGGTGAATTAAGAATGCTTGCCAAAATTATTTTGAAAAATGTCGAAATGGAAATTACATCAGGTTACACTTAACTTTGGCATTACGTTATTTGCCGAAATTCATAAATTTCAGCAAGCTTCCTTAGGGTGGGTTGAGCCTTTTAAGCAATGTCATAAATTAGTACATCCCCGCAATGTCCATGTGTCCCAACTAATCGGTTCATTAAAACTTTCCATGTCCGAACTTATGTACATGTACGTAAAATCGTCACAAAAAGTATGCAAAGGAGCAAAGCATTTACAAACTAAACGACACCGACATTTTAATATCATTGTTTGTAACTTATCACGTTAATCTAATTTCTGCTTTTCTAATTTATTACACTCATCTGTTTAAAGAGTATCTAAATGCATAAATACATGAGAAGTTTCGACATGTTAAAGTCAATAATCGTTTACCGTTATTATCTAGGTTGTTAAATGCTGTTTGTGCTACTCTGTAGAAATCCAAATTGAAATACACCAATCGGATCACAGTGGCTTATGAAAATTTGTGGTGAAATAATAAAATGTATTTATTAATAGCGTTAATGTCTGCTGATTTCAAGTACAACTCGAATGCTTTTTTCTTCATTTTTGATTTTTCCATTTGTAGCAATAACCAAGTATCACTCGAACATTCTTATTGAATTTTTATATAACGATTCGTAGCAAATAATATAATTGATTTGTTTAATTATTGATAACAATAGATAAAAAAGATCAACTTAGTTGGCCTTAAGTTCGTCAGATTTTCAGAATCGATTCCTATTTCTAGTTTTGCACTAACGCTAACGGTACATATTAAATGATGACGTTGCATAACGATAGATCATCCTGAATCATCCTGATTCCATCCATTAATAGAAATTCGTTGTTTGTGGTGGGAATTCTGTATGTAACCCCAAAAATTCGTATGCAAGTATGAACGAGATTTTCTCATAGTGATAGATCAAAGACCGTCCGTTAATAGAAATTCGTTGTCTCTGTATATAGTATTGTCCTGTTCTGAACCATACTAATACTGAATCAAAATGATCAAAATGTTTATCCAATACATATACATGTATATGTGCTTGTAACGACAATACATGATGATTAATTTCTTAAAATAACGAATAACGATAAATAACGAATGAACCTGAATCTCAGCCAGCTGATCTCGAGCAAATAAATTTCATTTTATTCCATTCCTGTGGGAAATTTGCGGTGTTGAGTATAACGTAACACAGTGGATGCTTCATCACTATATAACATTTTGTCAAATTTAAGTTTTAAAAAACACATCGTTAACAATGTTGACAAAGTGTTGTTTATGCATCGACCTCAAGTAAGAAACTTAACTATGTTGTTAAAATTAACCTTCACAAGTTATAGTAAATTTATTCTTTTAAATTTATAAAGAAATGGCACTCGCACTTTAGCTTTGCTTGGTGCTGTGAGTATTTTTTATATATAATTTGCATTTCCGGAAAGCGAATTTGAACTGAATATAAAATCTTATAGATACAAAATTTCTTCCAAATTTTGCGAGTTGTATTTCTGACTAAGGAAAAGTTTAATGTTGGTTACTTTATCCTGACTGTTTATCTTCTAGCGAATTTTGCTCTTTGTACTATTGGTTTTATCGGCACATTGAAGGTGAGCAATGTAGCTCGTATAGAAAATTTTTTTTCTTTACTAATTTCAAAATATATTTAAATATAAAATCATTATTTTTCAGAACAAACTCAATTATGTCAAAATATTCGCATACTACTATTGGATTTATTTCTTTTTGGAACTACTATTCTCGATCGTATACTCAGCGGCAGTCCTTCAACTGGAAAGGGATTTATGTCAAAAACTGCCTACTGAAGATAGGGAAGAATGCATGAGAAGTTATATTGGGAGTATTTGGGCTACGGTGTTCGCCTTCGGAATAGTTAGCTTAATTCAGGTAATCGGATTTATGTCATATAAATTTCGTTTTCTGAAAGAAATGAGATAATTTTCCTATTGCCGAATAAATTATTCTAATTTTGCTATATAATAGCTTCATTTCTGTCTCGCTGTATGGGCTTATTATCAGAACCTTCGCTCAGAATACGACAGTGTTGATACTCATGATTCTGAACGTGTTATTCCACCTGCTACGTACGACTCGACCCCCGCACGTACATATGGTTCAACTACCGGATCTTCAGGATAGATAGTTTAATGTATTTAGTAATTGGAATTTTTATGTAAAGTTTTATTGATGTTCGTTGTCTATATTTTTTAAAAAATGAATTTTGCAACTGTGATAAAATTCGAGTGATATCATTGCAGTTGCTTTGTGATAATTATATTTTTACAATAGATATTGCAAAGCTACGTCGAACTTTTGAAATATGACTTATTCACTACCATCCGCCTATGTGATTCAGTTTAACAATATAATCAGAACACATTTGTCATACATGTCTTTATAAATTCCATCCAACATACTGTATAGACAAAGCAACTCTTCCGTCAACTTAAACTCACATATTACGCGTACACGTGTTTTTAGTACTATAATTCAATTAGCTTTATTTTCGTCGTAAACTCCATACATAATTAATCTTTGTTCAAACTCTTACGAATGCGATAGAAAGGATATCGATATAAAAAACTCTTGCTTAATATATTTTCATAGGAATAAGAATTTGATAAACTGTCTGACTTCTAATTGAAGTGTTTATTGACGACAGTAAGGGATGAAGTTATTCACGCTTAGAAAGTGATAATCCTATTGGGTGGAAATATTTAGAACCAAACCAACAGCACACGTCGAAAGGGGAAATGGAAATCTTTAGGCGAAATTCCGATTTGGCTGAATGTTTTCTCAATTGAACGATACAATGTATAAGGAAAATGGAACTTTTCATTTTTATGAGCGTTAGACAATCCATCCCGGTTTATTTAATTAAAATCTCAAGTTACTGCCTGTGATTTAATCTGTCTTTTTTTAATAGACCTAGTTATTTATTTCGTAAATAAATAAATTTAAATTCACAATGTAATTTCTTGAACGCTTTGGTTAATAATTTACAGGAGAGGGTACATGCCGAGCGCTTTACGGTAAAATTTTTCGTTTTTGACCTCGATTGAGAAGAATTCAATTACTTGGGATGTTTATTCAAGTTTGATTATCTACTGATTTCTGCAATTTGATTGGTCAGAGCTCATCAAGATAAGATAACGATAAGGGTTTGTACAAAAAGAATTACTTCATTTTAAATTCTTGAAAAGTTCAATAGGTACTATCTAATGTATTTTATATTAATTTAAAATAAAAAGTGATTTCTATGAGCTCACACAAATAAATATCTAAGCTTATATTTTTATTGGATCTACCTCAAAATTCGAAAGCCAAAATTCCGACTTTTCAACATCCGGTCTTACTAAAAATCGCGACAATACACGATTTTGCTATAAAACATTAATGCGAAATGTATGTAACGATTGTAAGGGTGAAATTTGTGCTAGTCTTGCATTCCTTACTTCCTTTATGTATTATATACCTTTAATTTACTTTTATTTATTTTCAAGAATTTTTTGTGGGTGTCGAGATTATTGGCATTCGGGATTTTGGAAATCTCGGGATGTTGAGCATTCAGGATTTTGGCGTCGGGATTTGGGTACAGCACCCATTTTTATTATGCAAAATTGTCTTTTTATATTTTTTTATTTTTGTGAATCCCGAATCACGAAATTCCGAACGTTCATAAGCCCTAAAGATCAAATCACAAAAGTATGGTATATGTATCCCAAACTGTATGAAATACTAAAATTATCACGATTTCGGAATTTCGATTTCTTTCATTCGGGATTCGTTCATTCGGGATTTGTTCATTCGGGATTTCACACCAGACCCTTTTATTTATGTGTATCTTTCTTATATTTTTAAGAACTTGGATATTCTGCATTCTTGATTATGATAACAATTAATTTAAATTCATGTTAGTATACTAAAATAAAGTCATAATATTAAATACATTTCCTCTCGCTCTTAATTCATGCCTTCGTGTTTGGAATTAACATTGCTACGTATTTGGTTTTCCATAATATTGAAAATCAGAATCTATCTTTGAAAAATTCGATTAAAATAAAGACACTTTTAAAGAAAGTTCATTTTACGTTTACGCGTGTTTTAAAAGGTCTAGAGATTTCAACATAATTTCTATTAATCTATCATTATATGTATCAATATCTAAATTTTTGTTCATGATCCCACATTTTAATTTCTTCAACCATATTGCTTTATCGTTATGAATTGTTCCAAACCATCCTATTGCAAAAAATTTAACTTATTCATTAAAATCATATATATAAATATTCAAGTTAGTTTCTTTCACATGCTTGCTTATTATCTTGAGCCCTTTCGCCTTGTTTCCACCTTGTCTCAACATAAGATTCTTGAATTAGAAATTCATTTATTAAACGATTCTTTATCATTGTTTAAATTAAAAATTTATCAGTTTGATTTATAAATAATTAACACACAATATTCTCTCACCATATTATTGGTTCAATTTAATTTTTTAGAAAACTTCTATTCTTTATCTTTCAGTGCGCCAGGACAAAATGCACGGAATAGGTTTGAGCAAGGCTAAATATAAGATTAATTTTCAAAGTTATAGTTTGCCCGTTATTTTAGTCTAAGATTTAAACTATTGAAAAGTAAAAATATAATGTAATATTGCTATTTTTAAGTAGCGAATAATATTATTGCTAATATAAGCCGAAAAATTTTTAATACATATAAGTTACATGCAAATATTATGTTAATAGTATTGTTCATAATGTTTTCAGTCAAAAGGTCATAAATTAAAATATACGCGTATTACGTGTATCATTGAACGTATAATATCGATTCTATTTAAGTACATGATATACTGTAAGTTTAAATATAAAAGTCTTAGAAGATAAAATACATAAAAATAATGATAAAATGCGTAATCATTTGTGTGTTGAATTATTCTTCTAATTATAAAAAATTAGCAGATACAGTTAATATGACTGACAAATTGAAAAAATTATGTTAATTAATTTGATTTTATAAATATAACTTAAAGGCAGTTATCACTTTCCTTTGACAAAAAAGAATCTTTTAATAGTGTCTGATAATGACTTATCTTGTTGTAATGTGTTTTCATGAACTTGCTGATAGAAGCTTGAATTGTCTTCTTTAACTTCATTCGAATCTGTAATTCAAATATTATACATACATGTATCATCATATAAAAAGTCTGATAAAATCTGGTATACATCATCACAATAAAAATGTTAATGGAATTAATATAAAAGTTATCTTTACCTTTCGCTGGTACATACAAAGTTACGCTTGTAGCGCCTAAACATTATGATACAATTTTCAATTCATATGAGGATGAAATGTCAACACCATTTTATTTAGACATACCGGTATCACTTGGAATTGAAATCACTTTTGTAGTAAAGGTTCGACTGGTATAAATTGCATCCAAATGGATTTGTTGCTTTCTATTTATATTGATTGTTTTTTGTGATTTCATCTTTTCATCAAGTTCTTTTAATTTCTGTTTTTCTAGCTTGAGCAATTGTTTAATTTCTTCATGCGTTTTGGAGTATTCTAATGAGTTATAGTACTGAAAATGCAAATTATTCAGTTTCCACTTCTCATCGATACGACCAACATAGTAGATTGATATAAAAAAGTGATATAGATCCTCAGCGGTGGGTCTCTTTTTTGGAATAGGATTCCAACAATTTTCAATAATAAATTTACACCATCCGGGAACATTATCAGATATCTTAGGACGTTCTCCTTTATAGATGTCGTATACGAGATCTTCATTATGATTTCGTTCACCGAATGGCCGTATTCCGGTTACAACCTCGTACATTATCATCCCAAAGCTATAAATATCCGCAGCCTTAGTGTATGGCTTACCATTTAATACCTCTGGACTAATATAAGGAAGGACCCCATAGATTTTTCGGTTAGATTTTTTTCTATTTGCTGGACCGCTGAGTCCAAAATCAGCAATAAGAGCACAATAATTAATTAAAATATTTCCAGGGTGCAAGTCACGATGTACAAACCCCTTGTTATGAATTTTTCTGAGGTCAGTGATGACATCAATTAGATATCCTAATTTTTTTTGCCAACACAATTCGTAGTCGGAATTACTATATTTGCGAAGATCGCCACCCGCTGCATAAGCCATTACTATCGAGAATTCATGTGTAGTTGGATTTTTAGTTATTCCATAATATCGTAAAATGTCATCATTTCTACACTTTAAAGCAGTTCGAACCTATTTTCGAAAAATTACGTAATATCATTTAGTAACAATTATTTATTTATTTTATTTGAGAAATTATTACCTCGTTTAGAAACTCTAATGAAATTTGCTTTGAATAACGTAATGATTTTAACACAACTTTGCGTTGATATCCATAATCTGGCTTGAATTTATTTTCCTTATGATCCCACTTCTCGAGTTTTCCGTACAACCAAGTTGCTTTATAAATAATTCCAAAACCGCCTTCTGCAAGGAATTCAACATTGACAAATCTTTCGAAAGGTATCCATCGAATAGAGCAATTTTTTATTAAATTATCGATATCTTTATTTCCGCTAGTACTTTCTTCATACAATTGATATTGATCATTGCAACATTCTAGGCAGCATTCTTCAGCTTGACAATAACCGCATTTACTAGAATCGTGAGTTTTAGAGTTCATCTTTGAATCCACATAAGAATAAATTACTGCCACGTAAAAATGTTATATGGATACATACTGTATTAATATCGATATACATGTATCGTATTTGTGAATGTGATATCGATATGATTAGATAAAACTTGATTTTTCTTTAATTGGTTCTGAAGGAAGTAATCGTCATCGTTAGGATAGAGTGCATACGATCTTACCTTATGATATATGTACCGTAATTTTTACGACATCGATATGCACGTGCATCTGTCGCAACTAAGAATCCCGTGATTGCGGAAGTTTCTGGAATAATGCGTAATTCCTTATTTTCTGTCACTACAATTACATGTATGCTGATATGTCTTGGGAAAAGGGGGCTGCAATTACGTGATCTAATTGTGCAGAAAAGCTTGCTAGAAGTACATAACGACAACGATTATCTCTCGTTTGTTTTCTATCATTTCAACCAATTCCCGAACTCATCAAATACTCATATGATTGTCATGAATGTCACTAAATGTGATTGGAATAAATACTGCGAGGAGTGTTTAGTCCACAATACTCATGATTGCAGTGATATAGGTGAAAGTGATTTGACGACTCCACCGGAAAATTGGATATATAACGAATTTAAATAATTCAAATCAAATCTCAACGTTGTTTATAATTAATTCATTTCTTTCACATCAATTTGGTTGATTTTTATAACAAGTTATGCCATATGCTGAAATTTTATGAGGATTACTATTTAAGGATTTATTTGCATTATTATTTATGTCAGGAAGTGAAGAATAAAAGATCATCTTGCATCCAGCTCACAAGATCACAACTGTCAATTTTTCAATTCTTTCGCATAACCAGAACTCTAAAATAATCAACTGGATTAAGGAACAAAATGACAGTCAGAAAGATAAATCGATCGAATTGAAATTGCTACTGCAAGATAGTTGTGATGGATTTAATTCTACTGACTTTCATAATAAAGGTATAATGATTGTTATCGTTCGTATAAAAATGAAGAAAAGTTTATTGATGGCTATAATCCATTTAAATGGGATTCACTTAACATAAATTACTCAAATTATCGATGGAATTTTAAGCAAACATAAAACGGAAATGGTGTCTGTTGCTGGAAAATTATGGACCAATCTTTGGAAAAGGTTATGATTTAATCTTATATAGTACTAATCTGAATGTTTTTAATATGAATTATTGTAAAAATCTTCCTATGAACATGGTTTGTTAAGCTCTGTTGAAAGATAATATTTTAAAGTTGCGGATTGTGAAGTATTTCAAATTGTATCAAATAAATTAATATTTTTGTTTTTATTATTGAAGATGTATAGTTTACTATGACAATTTATAGATTTTTACATAATTAAAGAGTTTATGCCCACAAATTTAATACTTGTAATTGGTCAATCGTAGCTTTTCTACGTATGCTAACTCATAAATGTAAATTTTCGGGAAAAATTGATAAAAAGAATATACCTTTAAATAATAACCTATCGCAAAGCGACATTAAATAAAAAGCTTACTACCAAAAGCTTTGTTTCTCTTCCACGACTAAAATTAGGATTGAATTTATCAGTCAGATTTCAAAGTGGTGAATGGAGCACCTTACAAATATTTTCATCACTTGTGAGTTCAGAAAATACAGTGCGAATCACAAGCATCAGACAATTAGCCCGGCATAAAACATATAATTTCTGAACATAAAAACAATGCAAATACCTTTTATACTGTCATAAAATTCACCTTGTCAAGTTCAATGGAATGAGGGTATTTTCACTTGAATCAAATTATTAGACATCAAGATATATGTACAGTCAGCTCATTCTATAATAAACTGGTGGCTCTGCTAAAAAAAAGTTCTATATATCTGTCATGCTTTTTATAATGAACTTAAGTAAAATTTAAAAACTTAAAATTCGCTATAGAGATTTTTGTTTGATTTCAATAAGAAATGATGCTATATGCTATGATATTGTGCGGGAGAACTAACAATAATATTAACTAAATAGGGTTATTAGATAACAAAAACTGTTCTATTTACAGATATTATATATATAGAAGTATGATTTGACAAAATAACTTTAAGAATAATCATTTTCATGAAATAGGTAATAATATCTTCACTAAATGAAGCTATAAATAGAAAAGATAACACAATAACGTAATATTCAAAGGTAAACTAAATGTAACAAATCTAAAGTCATAAAAAGACTATAAACCAACAAAATTAACAATAACTTTAAAGATCAATAGAATAAAACCATTTATTCTACAGGCTGTGTATCTAATCAAAGGAATAAAGTTAATTCAACTTTAGCATATAATATAAAGTATATTAATAAATTTCGTTAGAGACAAACCTACCGGTATTCCTAATCACAATGATTACCAATCAAAGGGGCTAAAGGGGAACTCTCAAAAACAACTTAAGGACTTGTATATGAAACAATGGTAAAATGAAGAATATCCTAAATTAATACCATCTTTTATTTAAGATCAACCTTTTTAAGTGGGATCATGAAACAATATATTTGAACATTCATACGTACAGTTGCATTGAAATTGTGATGCAAAGCAAAGTATAAAAGAGGTAAATAATTTTAATCTGTAAACAAGACATTTTCTAATAAATTATACTTGTATATTGTTTATGCTCTAAAAAAGTCATGAAAAAACGCAAAAATGATCAGTCACCAAATCATCAAAGATACTACATGTAAATTCCGACTTCATAAATTCACCATAGCTAACTTATGTCACTTTTTATCAAATCAGTGCAAAAAGTCTCAATGCTTCCCTAATTCCTCTAACTCACTAATTCTTTTGTCGAGACCTAGCTAGCTCTCTTACCATGTTGTAACATCCTTTTTCGGAAATAACGTTGCTGTCGCAAAGAAAAATCTCATTATTACAAAAATTATGAAAGATCAGACGATCGATCTTATTACATGTAGATGACAAATGCCAATGACAAGCAAAAATTTTGTTAAAATTAAACGCCAATCCTGAACTGTTTCAAATAAACTATGAATGTGAGTGATACGGTAGCATAATTCATTGAGTAATATAGATGTTTTTGAATGGTCTTTAAAAATGTGTGGAAGCTGAAAATTTCACAAATAGTTTTGATTATTGTAAACGATAACGATAAAAAATTGAGTGACGACGACTAGTAATCGAACTTAACCAAATCAAGAATATCGATATGAAAATCATCATGTACTTATACATGTAAATGTACATGTAAACATTGATACTTTGTGTATTGATACTGAAAAATTCACGCAATAAAAAAATTAAAATAAAATGACGACCGACTTATTATTGACTTCACATTCAAACAAGATGGCTAAATTTTACGAAAAAGAGCAATTTTTGTGATATTTCAATCATTATTGGTGATGGAAAAGATTTACAGACCTTTACCGCACATTCGTCTATTTTAATGGCGCAATCGCAATATTTTGCTGTC
>CAJVPS010002512.1:0-12140 GCA_910591765.1 Ambispora leptoticha | reverse complement strand
AAAATTATTATAGTATTACTAGCTAATATTATCTAATATACAAGATATAATTAAAGTATTATAATATAAATAATTATAAGTGAATTATGTCAAAGTACGTTGAAAGATGTCAAAGAATGTTAAAGAATATCAAAGTATGTGAAAGGATATTGAAAGATATGAAAAGATGTAAGAAGACATGGAAAGACATGAAAGAAAATTAAAGGATGTCAAAGGACGTGAAAAGATATTTGAGATCATCATCCAAATATAACTATTTTACCAAAATTAAAAATAATCTTCCACTATACTATTCTACTATGTACATGAGTATTATATTACAAGATAAATAAAAATGTAGATTCTGAATATTATAATGTTAAAAATAGATACATGATAATAATTATAATAATATATGATATAGAAATAGGAATATTTATAAAATAAAAGAAAAATATAAAAATATGCAAATTTGCATAACTAGAAAAAGATTAAGAAATTAAGAAATTTTATGTCATTATAGTAATATTATTTTAATTAACATATTTACATATTAAATTTTTTTATTAAACTTATTATAATTAACTTTGTGCTATCTTAATCAGTATATTTATATATTAAACTTAATTTAAAATTAAAAATCTTTTAAAACTTAAAAAATTTAATATTTAAAAACTAAAAATCTTTAAAAATACTAGGAATTTTTAGTTATTTTTAAAGTTTAAGTTAAAAAAAATATTTATATTATCTCAAAAATAATTTCTAGTTAAAATAATTCAAAAATATATAATATAATTTTAAAATTATAATATAATTTCTTAATTAATATTTATTATCTTATTAATAATTAATATTAATTAAAAATTCATATTAATAACAAATTACTTTATTAATAAAAAATTTGTTGATAATCTACTTATTATTCTTTTGAGAAAATAATTTTTCTTTGAAAAATTTGAGTTAATATTAATTATAATTTTATATAAATATTTGATATGATCTTTATAATTCTTAAATTATTTATATTATCTCTAAATTTTATTTTTGAATTTTCAAATAACAAATTTATATTATTATTATATTTTAATCATTAGATCAAATATTATTATTATCTTTTTTATCTTTTTATAAGAGATATAAAGAAATTTTTCTTGGCTAAATCTCTTTTTTCATAATTTTATTTTAATTTCTATATACTATTAGTTGACTGATATAGATTTTATTATTATTATTATTGTAATAATTATTATTTTTTTCTTTTTTTATTTATATTTTGCAAATTTACTTTTTTTATATCAAAAATTATTATTTTTTATTATTTAAAAGTCTACTTTATTATGAAAAGAGTATTAGAAATTTATTATAATATTTTATTACTTGTTAGATTATTTGAATAACTTTATAACTTTTATTTTTCTTCTATTAAGTTATTATTTGCTTTATATAATAAAAAAAGAGAATTCATATTTTCATTATAATTATATGACTTATTTACTCTGTAACATATATCTTTTAAGACTTATAATTAATTTATATAGCTAATAATTTTTGTAATTCTGATTAAAATTATAATATATAATTTTTAAGTTGCTTTAAAATTTTATTTATTAATTTATAATTTAATTAATTAATAATTTTTATATAATATATAATCTTATATAATATTAATAATATTATCATAATCACATTTTATTATTAAAATTATTAAAATAGATAATAAATAATTCTATTAAATTCACAGAAAAGATATCAAAAAATTTGTTATTATTTTTGATATCTCTTGAAAAGATTATTTTATAATAGATTAATAATTTTATACAGGATATAATATTTGATCAGAATAAAATATAATAAAGATATTATTAATTATAAGTGAAAAAGACTAATATAATTAAAAATATAATATAATAGATATTAGACTATAATTATAATAAGATTAAAGATAGGTAATAAGAATATATTTATGATATGATATGATTAAAAATCATAATATAAGAAATATGTATTATAATAAATAAGATATTATTAATAAAGATTATTAATTTATAATATTATTATATTTAAATTATTATACCTTATTATTATTTAATTCATTAATTTATTAATTATTTATTAATTAATTTTTATTAATTAATTTCTATATTTCTTTTTCTAATTAAGATATATTACTTTTAAATATTTTAGAGATAATACTTTTGTTATAATCTAAATATTACTTTTACTAATATCATAATATTAATTTTGTTATGATAACATTGCTAGTTTTGTTATGATAGTTTAACTTTGCTATGATAATTTCATCATGATTATTATGCTTGTAAATCTATTTAAAAATATTTACTAATAATATTATCTTAATTATTGTCCAATAAAATATAATTAAATAATTATCTAATAAAAATGTGAGTATAAAATAATAAATTATAATAATATATAGATTTCATAATGATCACTACAATTATTATGCATAGCAAGATATAAATATTACACATTCTTTATATCCTTCTCATAAGTTGTTAATATAGATTTGCAAGCAAAATTTATTATGAAACTTACTGCAAAATATCTTAGACAACATCCTAATACCACTGATGAAGAAATATATAAAGAGTACCTCAAGATATAACAGGATAAGCAAGCAATAAATATACATTTATTAGGAGATTAATTGAAATACTTTATAATATACATTGAATTAGGATATAGAATAGAGTTATAATAAAGATTATATTATATGTAAACTTGTTTGAAAGATAAATAAGCAAAATATAGTATATTTGGATTAGGTAGAGTAAGAGCAATGGAATTTAAATAGTTTACAATATGCATTAGGAGAAGTATAGAATATTATGTACATTATTTATTAGGAGAATGCAGAGCTAAAACATAGCAAAAAGAGAATGGCAGCCTTTTTTTGAGTTGAAATATAGAGCAGAATCATAGCATAGCTAAGTTTTATATAAACTTATTTGAAAGACAAATAAGTAAGATATGATATATTTGGGTTAAGTAAAGTAGACGTAATAGAAAAAGAATTATTCAAATACTATTACAATATAAAATACTTACTTAAAACAACTCATTTCAAAATGCTATTTATAACTAGTACTACTATCTGCATTTCTTGTCTTCTGTTTGATTAGACAGAGGTATCATAAGCTTAACAATTAACTAAACTTATACTTATACCTAGCTCATAGTGACCCAATACAATAAGTATTAGGGTCAAGTCAAATGTGTGAACTTAAAAAGACCTTTAACATCTCATTTTGAGATTCTGTTAGCTATCTACATGTACTATACCAATAGATATATCAAGTTACAGACATCAATGATCACTTTAATTATTTAACTATCATCTAGTCATCAGGGTATGAAAAGACAAGAGCAGGCTGTGAACTTGCAGCTAAATTCCCCTTTGTATATATCTGTTTTTGCAAAAATGACTCAACTAGATACTCTCCAGTCATCCTAAGAAGTATGGATATGCTAAGAAATATAAAAGAAGCAAGAAATATAAATGAAGCTGAAGTTGAGGTACTAGGCTGGATTTGATCAATTATCTTGATATTTTATAAGAAAAGAGAAGAATTTTACAAGAAGAAACTGCAAGAGAGATATTAGTAAGCATTGTTAAAAGACCAGGTAATGTAATTGTTTTACTTTCTAGATATAATACAAATATGCTTTGATATTTCTTTAGCAATAAGTTATAGATTTCTAGAATGCTATCAATATTAATTATGAAAATAAAGAGATGTTGCAAACTAAAAAGAAGATAATTCTTTTTATTGATAAAGTCTCTGCTCTACTTTATATGTATTATCTCTAATTTCTGAGCAAATGCAGTTCTTATAATAATCAATATTCATACTTCTTACTCATCTTGTAGCTAAAAAAAAGAATCAAGAGGCTGTTACTGAAAAAAATCAGATATTTAGAGCAATTTAGCATGTCCTACTCAAATATAAGATCTATATTATTAGTCTCTTAACAGATACAAATTTCTTGATTGTTAACTTGGCATCTCAAATTGAATATGTATTAACAATTAGCTTCAAACACTTTTTAAAACTCTTAATTATGTTATTTAATTAATAAATTACAAAAATAAGACAAATCTATAACTAAAATTGATATCAATAATAATATCTCTTAGACAAGGGGCTCTAATCATAAAGTCTATAAACTATTTATCTACTTAACCATGATGAATTACCTAAGATTAGCTTTCTTTTTATCATTTATATCTGTGACTGCTACATACTCAATTATCAATGGGATTTGTAATGCTGATATTTCACTCAATAAGAATGGTTCAGATCATGATATCATTTAATTTGACAGATTGTTATGGAGTTCTCGATGGTAATTAGCAGAGTTCTGGAAGATAAATCAAGAAAAATTTAATGATATTATACAATTTGTCAAGTTTAAGCTTCGTGAGGAAATGAATCAATGAGATCAGAATACTGAGATAAAAAGAAAAGTATCACTTGCTGTAATTGCTTGCATTGCCACTTTATATATCTCCCCAATCTCAAGTTTGACATCTAATCTTGTCAAGTTATATATGATAATATTGATTCATATTGATAATGATCATAAGAAACATCTGATAACTTACCTATCTGAGCCTGTATTAATTGAAGCTGCACTAAAGATACTATCAGAGAATGGTATAGAGCTTGGGGTGCTAATGGAACTGGATGCTATCAATAAATCTAGTAGAATTCTTAATGCAGAAAGTCAGGAGGAGCTGGTTGTGAGATTGTTATTCTTGAGTGCATAGTATTAGTTGATCTGCTTAAAGAGAAACAGAGAGAATAATAAGGTTTATATCAAGTATTTTTATTCTGATTATTATTTACATCAGCTTATTTTTGTCTATTTATCTTACAAGATTTCATTCTTAGTCAAATGTTCAGTTCTCAAATTTCTTGAAGAGCTTTTTGAACTAAAGTTTTTAAAGGAGAGATTTTCCTACCTGAAAGACTTTGAAGTAGGATTTACCTACTTTATTAGACTTACAGAAAAACCAGACATATCAATATTCAAAAGTATTTGGGATCAGTATGGTACAATATATTTTAAGAATAATCAAGAAGATTCAGATCTTGGATTAGTTATTAGACATAAGGTGGATAAAAAATGTTTTGAAGTATTGGTGATACAGGTTAGTATTATTATAATTCTGCAAAATATTTTTGTCTCAGACAAAAAGAAAACTAGATCAAGAATTATACAGTTAAGCAGAATCAAACAGAAGAAACCTTTGCAGCAGGATGTCAGCTTGAGCCTAGGATTATCTTCTTTAAGAACTGTACTAACATTATTAAGAATAATTATCTGGTCATTTATGTTCACACTGGTGAGAAAGCTTTGATCATAAATTTGATATAATAGTAATTTTTACAGGAAACATAGAGTATTTTAATAAACACTATCTATTTCTCTTGCAAGAGCAGCATACAAAGACACCTCTGAGCTTAATTCATTTAAATATAGCCCATCAATTACACGATCATCTGCATCTAAAATAGCTGAGAGTTTGAGCAGTGATAATTAGCTCTTAGTCCATGATCTAGATTCCTTTAAATCTAATATCAGAATATACTTGAAAGTTTTCTTTGTGCACAGAATGATGCAACACTACTCTGCGCTCCAGAAGACAAGTATTTTCTGTATTATATGTTAACTTGTGCTTATAAGAGTACTAAGAAAAGGTAATTTCTTCCTGTATGCTTAATTCAAACATATTATTCCTTGCAGTGACAAATATATTATAATTCACAATAATAGGTTACAAGTTAGTGATGAGCAAGAAGAAAGTTCATTGACTGCAAAGAAGTACAAGCAGAGTAGGAAAGATAAGAAATAAGCAAAGTCATAATAGAATAGTATGTAGAAACTTTGCTACACTCCAAATAGAATTCTCATCAAAAAAAAGAGATTCTCATCAAATTAAATTTGTAAAGTTAGCTACTATATTACATAAAATGACATTCTTACATAATAAATTGGCCTTAAATCTATTACAAGTCAGTTGAGAGAGATATGAATAACAAACTGAATGCTTCAAATTAGTGTAAATTTCAAGTAATGATATTAATTAGGACCTAGTTGATAAACACAATACCAAATCTTTTTCAACAACTGAATTAATAACAATTATAAGACTAACAGATATGATAATAATTTATATTAATTATATATAGGAGTACTCATATATAAAGAATTATAATTATAATAATTCTACTGAATACAAAAAAGTAATATATTTCTTGGAGATAGATTACCATTATGGTTACTCAAAAGATTTCAAGAGAAAAGTTTGCCAAATTACATGAGATGTTTCAAGTTCTCTTCAGATCCAAGCAAGATATATTTTTAATGACCCAACTGAAAGTAATAAATGATGAGAAATAACTGTCAGCTAATAAATTAAAAAGAAAATATGTATTAATAAGAGAATATTTTACTATTAAGATCATGATACGCCACTTTAGAAAATATATCTCAATATATTAGGAATTGTCTATATATACTTCAAAAACATTAGAAATCATCTGATAATAAATGATATAATACTACATGTTCATGATAATATAAAAAAGTGCCATAATGAAAGACTAAAATAACCATTGATATAACTATTGCTACTGTCATGAAAAAGTTTCTCAAAAATTATATTGAAATCCATGGACTATCAAGTCCTGGTAGAAATGTTAACTGAATTACTCAATCACTTATATTATTTCCAGCTGAAATAAGTTATAAATTAGTCTATCATGATTTTATTATAGGTCTCAAAAATGATAGCATGTTAAAATTATTAAAATATAATGCATTCTGCAAGTTATGATATCAATTAATACCTTATATTCAAATTATGAGTTCAAGAATAGATTTATGTGACATGTACTAATATTTTCAGAATAATTTATAGTATAATGCTCATAAGAAAGAGAAAGCAAAAGATTTATTAAAAAAATATAAAGGATATTTAGTTAAGGCTAAATTATAAAGAAAGTATTAAAACAAAAATACAAAATTAGCAGAACAACAGAGAATGATCTTGTGACAGGAGATAAAGCCAATTTTTACAATATTGATACAACTGCTTATTATAGTTATGATTAAGTGCAAAATATTCATATTCCCCATTCTGATCAACAGATAAGATTTATTATCTCAGTCCACGTAAAGTATATTTATTTAGTATCTAAAATGAAGTAGTCCATAAACAAATTAATTATGTTCTTGATGAAGATGAGATTATTAGCAAAGATCCTAATGGTATGTCAAGCATGGTATTTGATGGAATTAGGAGATTGAATAAAGGTGAAAAATATTAAAAGATTACTTGTAATAATGTAGAAGAATAGAATAAAAATAATATCATACCTATATTTAATAATTTGTGGCTATTATGATATCTGAATATACTAAATTTAAATGTGATGATAATTTGAATTGATTAAGAAATTATATCAAAATATCAGTAGATTGCATAGATCATATTTGATGAGATTAAATAAAGCTTAGTATTATAAAAATAATAAAGATTTTTAATATTTGGATCTTAGTTTTGTATTGGAAATTTTTTTTAAAAAATTGAGTGACTTGCAAAAATATTAGCATTTTGTATTTGAAGCAGTCAAATCTAATATTATTAAAGCTTAACTGATTGCTAATGATACTTATACAAAATTTAATTTATCAAAAACTAAAAAATTATTTCTGAAATTATCTAAGACAAGAATATTTTTTTATTATAATATTTATCTATTTGTTAAAGATGAATTTAAAGATATCACTTATTTAAGATTAATTTATATTAATAATGAATAAATATTTAGATTAAATTTTTCTTTATCATTTTAATACTTGTTAATTTTTCTTGCTAGTGTTGTTATTATTTTAAGTTTATGCATATGTAAATATTTTAAAATAGTAATAATAATTATTTTCACAATAATTATTTACTTTTATAGTTTTAAGAAATTATATAACTGATTATCTTCTCAATAAGATAATATATGTAAGATTTATTTCTAATAAAATATGATTATCTTCTTAATAAGATAATTTATATATGTTTTACTTCTAATAAAATTACTTTTTCAATAGAGCAAGAAGAAAATAAGATAAGATATATGATAAAATATATGTTTTATTAAAGAAAAATACTAATTAACTACTCTTAATTCTGTAATTAATTCTTTTTATCAAACTTAATTATTTTTCTTGATCACTTCTTGATTCTTTATATATAATGTTTTCTTATTATGCTAATTATAAATCATTTCTAATATAATATTTTACTTAATTTACTTAAGAACAAGTAAAATTTGAAAAGAATAATCACAAGAAATATTAAATACATGATAATAAAGAATTAAAATTAGCAAAATATTAAGTTATTCAAAGCTAAAGCAAGAAATGAAAGAAAATTACTAATAATTAATTGAGAAATTATTAATTTAATAAAACTATAAATTAAATATAATATATATAACTAAATTAATAAATAAATAAGACTAAATATAAATAATAATATAAACTAAAAATAGAATTAATAATAAATAAGATTAATTAATATAAATTTCTTGTTTGCCTAATTTAATAGTGATCAGTGATTACTATATCACATGCTGTAGCTGTATCATATACTATATCATATCTACTATGTCATATAAATAGATAATTACAGATAAACCTCCCTAAATGCATCTCTCTTGGGACCAGTCATGAGCGTGCAATTAGAGAGGGTGTGCACTTAGGGAAAAAAGTATTTTTTATAACTTAATTGCTACATATATTATGTCATTAAAATTTTATTATAGTAATCAATCGCCATTAAAATTTTATTATCAAAATCTTAAAGATTAAAGTAGTCTTTGATATAAAACTGTTGTAATTGACTAATCTTCTTTTCTCTAATAAACTGCTCTAAAATACCCACTGACTTTATTTGCTTTGCTGTATTCTCTTGTTGAAGCAAAAAAATCATAACATTCTCTAAACTTTTTAAAGCTATATTAGTACTAATAATCACTGGCTCATCGCTATCATCCTCTTCTTCATTTTCTTCATCGAAGTTGTTAGTCTCCTTTCTTCTAAATGCGTCTGCAAGCTCCTTGATAAGCTGATCCTCCTCCGGAACTTCATAGACAGTATTCTCGTCAGGAACAGTCAAAAACTCATTAACTCCCATCTGATTCAGAAGGTAAAGGGCATCAAGCGTCTCGGCAAGCTCCTAGAGTACTGAATTATCAGTTTCTTGAATGTCATCTGAGAGATTGGCACTGGTAGAAAGAATCTTTGTATGGTGCCAACAATTACAAATGGTTACAGGAGTCATCTCTTCTCAGGCTTGGATAATATACTGAATTGCTTGGAGGATATTCAACTTCAAATCTTGGATGAATTGGCCTGCCTCAATTTGCTCTAACAACCACCTAATAAAGTAACGGTAAATCAGCAAATGAAAGATTGATGAACAGGCTGAAAGACAAGTCACAGACTTATCGGAGATGAAAATGACAATAGCATCTCTTAAAAGTCATAATTATTCCAGCATCCATTGGCTGAATTTTTAAAGTCGTATTTGGGGGAAAAAAGTAAATATCGACATGTGAAAGCATTACCTCTTGAATCTTATGGCTTGGACAATTATCGAGAAGCAAAAGAATCCGGTGATCTCTATGTTTTTGTGCAACTTAATGATTAAAATCCTGCAGCCATTCTTGAAAAAGAACCGTAAGCATCCAGGCCTTGGCATTGCTTCGATATGTCATAGACAGATTTTGAACTTGCAGATTTTTGAAATACCAGGGATTTGCTGACTTTCTGATTATAAAGGGATTTAACTTGTGAGATCCGTCGGCATTTATGCACAATGTGATAGAAAGACGTTTCTTATTTTTCTTCCACCCAGCAAGATGCCATATCGCTAGTGTCCGATCGGGTTTCAACTGATAGAAAAGCCCAGTTTCATCCATATTATAGATTTACTCAGGAGGATACCTTGAATATTTATCTTGTAATAATAGTAAAGACTCAGCAATAGCATTTAGATCAGCAGACGCCTCTTCTCTATCAAGTTTTTATTGACGAATTCCATAACGTTTCTTGAATTTCTGGAGTTACCCATGAGAAAATGCCAATGTACCTGCAGAAACTCCTAACTCTTCTGCTAATAACTTGGCTTTCTCAACCAATAAGGCATCACTCAAAATCGTTTGGTCTTGATAGACCAGTATAAATTCTTTGAGTGCTAACTCAAGTTCTGAAACAGCAACAGATTTATGACGCTTTGCTTCTGGACTTATGACTTCTGTTGCTAGTCATGCCTCTTTAGTTTGGAGAATTCGCATGATTGTTGACTCGTTGACCATAACTCCCCACCTCTGTTTAATCCATTGGACATATTCACTCCGGGTCTGCTAATTGTTGTGGGTATAAAGGCAGAAGTCATACTTTTGGGCATCTGTTAGGATTATTTTTTTTTTTGGTGGCATGTTTGTCAAAGAAGTAATTTTGTAGCATAGAGACAGAGATAAAAACAAATAAGTGTCAAACCGACCAGGATCTTATAATAGCTTATCGCATAATTGTTATAGCTAACTTATCGCATAATTGTTATAAAGTGTGTTATAGTGGTCAGATTTTTATATAATGAGTTCTTATGACCAGGATTTTTATAATGGTTGGTCCCGGAAGGCTGACAAATGACGTAAAACATAAAAAAAAGTTTAAATAATAATTACTGATGAAAAAAATTCTATTGGTCAATTATAAAATATGTGATTAAAATATCACGTAGGTGCACTTAGAGAGGTGATACTAATATAATGAAACTAACAAAATCATTGCACGTGCAGAATATAGAGGGTGTATATTTAGCACTATGGTCCCAAGTTGGGACCAGACAAAAAAGTGCATTTAAAGAGGGTGTGCATTTAGGGAGGGTGCATTTAGGGAGGTTTATCTGTAGTTATAATATTAAGTTTTTTATTTAATTTTTAATAAATATTATTAATTTTTTTTATTTTTTATTTTTTAAGAAAAATATATTAAAATATGAGCTATTGCAAGCAGATTAATATATCAATATAAAAATTAATAATTATTTCTAATAAAAATTATTTAAATTTTAACCAATCTTTATAATTTTTTTATATTAAATAAAGAATAATCTAAATTAACTTTTTATATTGTTATGGTAAATCAGCAAGTGGATTTTCACTTTAATTCACCCTAATGATATAGGGTTGAAAGAGACTGAAATAATAAAAGATAATGAGAGGGAAATTAGACTATAACTTTCAATAATGACAAAGATTTCTAAGGCCTGTGCCAATATCTATGAATATTGTCTTAATAAATAAGAAATAAATAAAGAAAGAATAAAATAAATCAAAGAAATTATAAAGATTGACTGAGTGAAGCCACTATTAATTAATACAACTACAGATTTAGATTTTAACTGGTTAAATATCTTTATTGTTACTTTCTCTGAAGACAAATTTAAAAATATTGTTAAACAAGAAGATATTGAAGAAGAATTAGAATTTGTAAGTTCTGATAGTTCTACTATCTCTGAAGAATAACCTGAAGCATCTATATTTATCATAGAAGAAGTTAAATTAACCTTGGAAAAAGATTGGCCTACTTAACTTAAAAAAGCCATATTATCAATTTATAATAATCTCTTGGATAACAATAGTCAAATGATGCTACAATATTATAAACTTAAATATATACTCTTGATCCAACCTCAAAAATATTCAAGGGAAATGTCAAAAATTAAGAAAAATATTGAGAATACACTTGGAAAATACATACATGATAAACCATACAATGTCATTCATAAAGTATTTTTCATTTATAATTTGGAAGAAGAAGCCTTTGACAATAGATTTGAATTTATCCTAACCAAGTTGCATCACTTGAACAAGAAGGAACTATTGAAGATTATTAATTAATTTTTGCAGGAGCAAAAATTTTCTGAAGAAGGACTATATGTTATCATAGTGACATAAAATTTCTTAATTCCTTAATCTTTCTCTTGTTATGAAATATTACATTTTATTATAATTTTATTTATTTTATAATTATTCCTATTTTTTATATCATTTATTACTATATTTATT
>CAJVPS010002511.1:0-12144 GCA_910591765.1 Ambispora leptoticha | reverse complement strand
TTACAAATGAATATTTTATAGTGATGGAATCGCATGATTGTATTAAATGTATTAAATGCCAACAAAATAAAAACTGTCTGCCATGTTTCTTTTCTCATAAACGAATATATAACGATGAATTGTCTAGTGGAGATAAAGATATCGATAATCTATTAAAAGAATGCAACAAAATTAATAAGAAATATAAAACTATATTCGAATGGATTCCTTTTGAAAGATTCACCAACATTGAATATCTTACAAAAGGCGGTTTTGGATCAATTTATAAAGTAACCTGGTTGGATGGACCATTATATTCTTGGGATCATGAAGAAAATAAATTTAAACAAGATGGAGAAAGAAAAGTTGTGTTGAAAACATTACACGATTCAAAACAAATTACTCCAGAGTTTATACACGAGGTAAATGAACTTTTTCTAAAGTGAAAATTACTTTATGTTCTAATAAAATCAAATTTTCAAAAATAGATTCAAACTGCTCTTAAATGCACTGACTCTAATTATACATGTATTAAATATTATGGAATAACTAAAAACCCAGCAACAAGCAAATATTCGATAGTGATGGATTATGCAGAAAATGGTGATCTCCGTAAATATATTCATTTCAACTACGAAAAATTGACTTGGGGTCAAAAATTAGACTATTTATATGAGATTATCAGTGATCTGGGAAAAATTCACAAAGAGAAATTTGTGCATCGTGACTTTCATCCTGGAAATATATTATTAATAGAAAAGTTGGACATGGTGAGTCTTAACAATAATAATGAGTTTCCTCAAATTGTTGATTTTGGACTTAGCATTCAAGCAGATATGCAAAAATCTACTCAAAAAATTTGTGGAGTTCTTCCTTATATGAGTCCAGAAATATTAAGTGGAAAGCTATACACTAAGGCTGCAGATATTTATAGTTTTGGAATGGTTACGTACGAGATTATAACTGGTGAACCACCGTTTGGTGATCGAAGTCATGATCAAAATCTCGTATTAGACATCTATAATGGATTACGACCTACGTTACCAAATAATGTCCCCGGATGGTGCAAATTATTTATTGAAAAATGTTGGGCTCCGATTCCAGAAAACAGACCATGTGCCGAGGAACTTAAAGAGTTTATCGGATCTATCTACGTCATATATGATAACAAGTGGAAACCAAATAATTTGCATTTTCAGTATTACAGCACATTAGAATATCCTAAAACAGAAGAAGAAATCAAAGAGTGTGTTAAACTAGAGAAACAGAAATTAGAAGAATTTGATGAGGAAATGAAAAATATTCCTACGAAAATGAACAAAAAACAACAAATCCACCCAAATGCAATTTACACGAGTCGAATATTTACTTCAAAATTAATATCAATCCCAACTGATACAGGTACGCACATTTATTTTTAGATTCAATCAAAATGAATTTCAGATTGATTTTAAATATATCAAACATTTAGATTCTACAAGTGTTAGTTTGTATGTTCCAAGTGAAGGTAAACTTACATTTGATATTATTCTTTTATCACTTTCCTTGATTTAATATTTTTCTTTGGTGATAAAAAAAGATTTCGATGTCAGTATATCACACGAAATTAGTCTTACATGTGAAGATGATCAATCTGCTTCAACTCCTCCCGCAATAACCATGGAATGAAGTCTTAAGTGAGCAAGGTAACAATTCTTTTCGATACTAATGGTGTTGGTTCCACTGCTGTCAAATAAAATGCCAAAATGTGCGCATAACGATAAATGCAAGCATCATATATATATATATATATATATTAATTTATTTACTAATATCTTAATTTTTTTTCGATTGGTATCACTGCCTGTTAGGATTTAATGCTCTCTGTGCGGGAAACAACCATGATTAATTTTTTAATATATATTTTAGCTCGTGGTGGCAAAATATTAAATCCAGATCGAACACTTCCGATATTTTTGGTTTATTATTTTTATATTTATGGAAGGAAAATGGCTTTCTATATCCTATTATATCTATCTATTGACCCTTATTATTAAATCCCCATTCATAGATAATAATAATTATATTCAATATACTTCCATTATATTTCTTTTATTTTCTTATTATATAGTTTTTATTTATCTTTATTTGTAAAGAAAAGATAGGGAACAAGAGGATAAACTTTATATTATGGGGACCACATACCAAAGGGGCATCTTACTGCAAGGCAGATGGATAGCTCAATTGCGTGTTATCTGCTCCCTTGTGGTCTATGAGATGAAATGACTGTCAAACCCGGTTTCGTTGTTTTGCACATTCTTAATAGCCTTTGGTGCGTCCCCTGAGATCCAGCGTGCGACTGTAAAGTTACGTATATGACGTGACGTTAAAAACTAATGTCTTGAAAATAATAATAATATTTAATTCCTTCTTTAAGTTTAAACTGCTTTATTGATAGACCAAGTATTTATAGGGTTTTTTGGTTCATTTTCCGCTTTTTTTGCCCAATTTGATATTTTTTAATTATCTTTCATATCAAAATAAACCGCAGATTGTAATTTAAGAAACATTGTATTCCAATGCTTTTAGATAGCGAATTGTTATACGAAGAATGAGATACTCATCGCAATAAGGAAAAGAAAAGTAGATATAACTTGGTTCGCTTTCATCTCATCAATCAACATCTAATGGATATAAAGTTATTATATTAGCAAATGCAAGTCTCCCAATTATTACAGCAATCTTGAAATTATAGCGACAAAAGCGATAATAAAAATAATCCTGCATCTTTGAATTTTATTTTTCGTATATCAGATCACGTGTAAATAGAAGATTTCATTTGTTATAAATAATATCTTTATTACGGGCAATCTTAAAATTTGCCAAGAGCTTAACTAGTATCCAAATTTCCTTTTCAAAATTCCAAGTGTCAAGTTGCTGCATGAATATTCTTATAATTGGACTTCGATAAATTAATGAAAAGTATATACATGTATCAATAATAATACACGTGATAATATCAGTGTTCATGATTCATAATCAGTCTTACTCGTATATCGATATGCGACTTTTAATTGAATAATCAACGATAAAGAGGTTGCTTCTATACACGCGCATTTTAAATAAGAAAAATACGAAATAAAAAAGCTGCTGCTGCTACATTTAGAAATACAATTACACAATGATAAACATAGTCGCTCTTCCAAAAAATTCACGCCTGGGTGGATTTTCGAGTTGTGTTAAAACCAGTCTTTGTTGTTTCACTGGTAAGATGAATGCTGGAATTTTTGTTGGAATCCTTCAAGAACAACTTCCTGATATAAAAGAAATAATAGATGATGATAGGCGACTTCAACAAGATAACGATCCTAAACACACAAGCCGCCTAGCTAAAAATTTTCTCCAAAAAAATGTACCTGCCATAATGGATTGACCATCGAACAGTTCAGGTCTTAATCCAATTAAAAACTTATAGGGATTAGTTAAAAGGAATCTAGAAAAAAGAAAACCAAAAAATTTGGATGATTATAAATAATTTGGTTATGTCGATGAGAGGAGATTATTAAAGTAAAGGTAGAAAGAATAAAATTTTAATTTTATATATTTAAAGCTTACATTATTATATTGTTATATAAATTAAACTATTTGCGAATACAATTACAATTCATTGAGTAGTGTCACGTGAAAATTTTCCAAAAACTTTTGATCCCGACTGTATGTCAATATGCATTGTTACGGGCACTACAAGGATGAGATCATAGATTTGAACTTTATCATGTAACTTTATGCCTGCGCTGATATCGTTTGGTGTGAAGGAAAATTCTACATAATTAATTTATATGTTCATAACGGTTTGGATGCAAATAAAGCAATTATAATTAGAGCTTTAAGCAATTTTATCGATTCGTTGCAATAAAATACATGCAAATAATTGACTATACAAACTATTGAGAAATATAGGATAAGGGTAAAGTAAATTGGTGACCAAAAGAAGCAAGAGCACGAGATAATTAAAAACAAAGAACATGAATTTACAGAAAAATGGCACAATGTATTTAAATTGATCTTCGTCATATGTAATTGGAAACTAGCTGCAAAGTTATTTTCACACCTATTGTTGTCATAGTGCACATGTTTGACTTGTTCAAAACATTAAACAATGGGAGTATAAAGGGTTATATTCAACCTATTGTGAATTTGATACAAAATTTCCCAAGGAAAAAACAGATAATACGTTTTTTTTCTCTCTCTATTATTAAAGAAATGACACAAACTGATTTTTCAAGTCTGTCAGAAAGTCAATATGCTAAGAAAGCCAGTCATTATATCGAAATTTTAAATAGTTTACGGTGTCTTGGTGCGCATCATGCTGTTGAATTACCGACTGTTGTATTTTGCGGTAATCAATCCGCAGGGAAGAGTAGTTTGCTGGAAGCCATTTCCAGTGTACAGGTATAAGAGAATGTTAATTTATTGTTAAGTTTCATACATTACATTAAGTTACAATCAATAAGCGAATTCCATTTTTATAATAAACTGTTATTAAACATGTAGTTGCCACGTTCAGAAGGCACTTGTACCCGTTGTGTAATGGAAATTCGTCTGATGGAATCAAGTGAACCGTGGAAATGCCAAATCAAATTGAGGAAAGAGTATAACGATGAAAATGATAACGAACTAACGCGCCCAGAGGAATTCAAGTTCGGCGATCCTATCGATGAAAAAGAGGATGTGGAAATCATGGCGAGACGTGCACAAAAGGCACTCCTTAATCCTAGTCGGAATTGGACTGAATATCTCAATTGGGACTTCGCAATGGATCATAATGAAGATGCGAAGCAAAACGAAGTAAAATTCACAAAAAACGTTGTATGCTTAGAGATCAAAGGTCCCAAAGTACCTAATTTGAGTTTGATTGATTTGCCCGGAATTATTCGTATGTTACTCTCTTCTTTTGTTAGTTATTCATTTGATTTTTATTTAAATATTAAACTGTCATTTATCTTTTGTTGATTAAGGTCATACTGAAAATGCACAAGATAAAAAATTCATAAAACTAATAGAGGATTTGGTTCAGCTCTATATCGAAAAAGAAAAGTCCATTATAATCGCGACTATTTCTTGTAAAGATGAGATCGATAATCAGGCAATCGTCGGGATGGCGAGAGAAGTCGATAAACTAGGGATCAGAACGTTAGGTGTCCTTACAAAACCGGACACAATCGAAGATGGCGCAGAAAGCCAATGGTTGAAAATAATGCAAGGTGAAGCGCATAAACTTGAATTAGGTTATTATGTTGTGAGAAATCCTCCACCAAATGAGCTCAAATCCGGAATAACTTTTGAATCGGCAAGAAAAGCAGAAAAAAAGGCAAGGATCATTAAAAAAATATGAATTGTATATTGTTCATCTTTAATCATTTTTCTTTCTTCACTAGTACTTTAAGCAATCAAATCTCTGGCAAAATTCACATTTTCAAAACAGAATTGGTGTAGAGAAGTTGCGTGGCAAGTTGAGCGAATTGCTTATAAAAGCCATTGAAAGAGGCCTCCCTTCGATCAAGAAAGAAATTGAAGAGCAACTTGATCAGGTAATTTTTTAATACATATTTATTGATTTTTACATTTATTCTTGAGCAATCTTTTATGTATCAATAATAGGCGCGCGCTGAACTTGAAAAATTACCCGATCCCATATCCGAAAATTCAAGCGTCGAAATTTACCGTATGGTCAAAAATTGTGCATCCGCAATAAGTGAAGAGACAACATGTTCGAATAAAAAAATGGCTTTATGGCAGAAAATCAACATAGAGTTGAAACGATTCAAACTCGAGCTTTGTAATACACGGCCAATATTTGTCGTCGGCAAATCCTTCGACAATTATGGCGTGTATACACCTGCGAAATTTGACGTCTTGAAGGAATTCATGGATCCGGGAAAATCAGAAATTAATAAACATGATGATGGTTTGACTGAGTTGATTGAGATCGAACAACTTCAAGAAATTACGGAGGCAGATATCCAGCATAGAATTGAAATTGCTAAAGGAAGACTATTACCAGGATTTATACCATATACTGCTGCGTTAGTATTGATACATGATTTTCAAAAGAAATGGAAAAAACCTGCAGATGATTGCTTGTCGAAGATTTATGGTATTATGAGCGAATTAGTTGAATATTCGATTCAAGATACTTTTGGTAGATTTCCGTTACTTCTAAGAATTATGAGGTAAGATAATTGATTTGCAATGATAAAGTTAATATTTTTATTAAATTAATGTTTTTAGACGAAATGCTATGTCGTGGTTGAAGGAATGCAAAAATGAAACGTCAGCACAACTTGAATTCAATACGTCGATGGAAATCTCTCAGCCATTTTCTCTAGATGAAAGGTCAATGTCTGAGGGGAAACTCATGTATCTTGGAGCTCTTAAAGATGCGATTCAGAATGATGACAATAATCGGCAAATATCTGACAATCACGAGTTAATCGCTACGGTGATGGCCTACTTCAAACTATCATTTAAACGGTTCGCTGACACTGTTGCCATGACGATTATACATGCATTCGTTGACGAGTATCCCAGGTCACTTGAGGAAAAATTAATAATGCCAATTATGGAAGGCGAGGATGGCAAACGGATGAATTTTAACGATTTGATAAAAGAAGATGACTCTACTGTTGAAGTTCGTAAGCAATTATCAGAACGTGAGAAACATATGTGTGAGGTGTTGAGTGATTTGATGCGGTTTGGTGTTTAAGTTTTATTAATTTATTAATGGTGATAGCAATAATCTCTGAAAATATATAGTAACGTTGTTTCTATATTAAATTTATATTGTAATTAATAAAGTTTATGAGCTTAAACTTTTAAAATAATATAATTTGTCATATGATGAATTTATGTATTTATATATAAGTTAACTTTTAACCAATTAAAAACGATACTCTGCAATCGTTTGAGACAGTTTCTGATTAACGAATTTCTTAGTTACTTTTTTTTGAAGATTTCTAACAGTCCAAATTGGTTTTAATAACCATGAAAATTTGGCAATGTAAACAACAGTAAGTTTCGTTCCTATTATAATAAATTCAGATATCTTCTTTACTTGTCAATCTGAAATCCCACTAAACGTGTCTTCATCTCTTTCACGTGTTTTTCTGTGATTTTTTGTCATTATCAATTTTCTTATTGTAATTGAAAGAATTCTATAATAATAATTGATTCAGTAAAAATAAGGTTGATCAATTTATGTGCACCTTCCTATTTCGGCACCTAATATCTCAAAATATATAATAAATTTTGGTTTTGCTTTAAGCAAAAAATGTTCAGAATGTAATTTTAGGTATATTAGTCTTTTTTTGATAATAATGTTATGCACAATTCGAAAGTGATTAATGAATTATGGCAATAACAAAGAGCAGTGACTAGACTGAATGATTTACGCAAAGTTGGTTCTAAAGGCCTCCTCTACCGGAGACTGTATAATCAAGGTCAAAATAAAGTATAAAATAATATTTAACTTCAATTCACCACAAAGGAAATAGTTAATTCCTAATAAAATAAAACGTTTAATTCAAATAACAAAAATAATATTTACGAAACTCACAAAATGGGTTTCTTCCAAAACAATAAAATAAAATATCAATATCAAAGAATCAAATAATCAATAATCAAAGAATCAAACATAATTCATCTACTTTGTATGGCTAAAGTAGTAAAGCCTTCGATTTTGCTAAACATAAAAAAATAAAGCTTTCAATTTTGTGACACAAAAGAAATAAAATCTGACGCATTTATTAGGTAAAAGTTAAAAATAATTTTTTTCAATCACAATTGATTTGTCTCTCTAATCTTCGAGAGTTATCCTTTATATACAATTTAGTTACTATATAGCTATTTTATATTACAGATCGTAAGTTACTAAAAAGTTCGCGGGTTCCTACGTCAAAGTATGAATTTTTGTAAGAATTTTTAAAAATGGCATAGCTATGCTTCGAGAGTAATTACATTAATAAGGTAAAGTAAAATTATGAAGCACGATATAAATTGTGAAGATTGTAGAAGTTTTGTAAGAATTTCTTTGGATCAAGGGAATACATACGATAAAAGAATTTCTGCAATAACTACATTCCTATGAACGTAAATATGAATTTTTGTAAGAAATTTGTGTTATTTGGAAGGCAGCGTTGATAATGATATCACAGAGTAAGAATTTTTGTAAGAATTTACGAAGTGGCTGCAGGATAAGAAATTTTTTATGAATTTCGTGGGATTTGTTCAAAACAATAAGTATAAAGGTGTCCAAATCTGACTACCCAACATCCTGACATTCTTAAAATTCCAACATATCCAACATCCCAACATTCCTAAAAAAAATAAAAGTAAAAAATGGTAAAGATAATGTAAAACTAGCACAATTTTACTCTTAACAATCATGACGATGATGGCAACCATTATTATTAACACATTTCGCATTAATCTTTTATTGCGTAATTTTAAGTGCATTCATCGGGATTTTAGTGTGTCAGGATTTTGGGAATGCCGGGAATTTGAGTATTCAGGATGATGGACATTCGGAATGTTGGGCTTCGAGATGTTGGACTACGCCTCAAAGCAATACAATACAGCATTCGTATCGTTAGGAGTTTTTAAAAAACACTGTATACCGTAATACAAAATTTAACTAAAATCACGTCCGTTTTATATATTACATAAAGAATGTAATTTTTGAAGAACGTGTGATGAATATGAAAAGAAAATAAGAACCTTTGCCAGTATTACGCAAACTTGGCACTACATCAAAAAGAACAGAAGGTTCCAATTTAAAGTCAACGACTTGGGAGCTTAATTTAAATCGCTGCAAACTGCGAATTTGAATGTTTCTGGAGTTTATTCTATGAAAAAGATCAAAATGTAAAATTAATGATGTATCTAAGTTAAAAGTTTAAATCGACATTCTCCATATCTGACGACAGTCACAACGTATACCTTACAACAATAGCAACATTAAAGTGATTGCGCATCATATATCTAAAGGAAAATAGATTACAAAGAATTCATTATTTGTGCTTACAGCCATGAAAAAGGTGCTGGAAAGTAAAAAATTGTAGTCTTTTAAAAATACGCAAGAAAAAGAAGAGGACTAGGCGAAAACTACTCATAAGAAACAACACATCAAAGAAGTGACCATCTGGGATTCATAACAATAAATAAGTAAGTAAAAAGATGGTTTCGGGATATATTTTGTATATGTATATGAATAAATAAGATTGAAGCACTCGTATTGGTAATATTGGCGTCCGGAAGTTTAGCATCTTTCATTACATTGAAACTCGAGGTACATGTTATATAACGAGACGACTACGTTCTTTTACTTTTTCGAACGGAATATTAAGGGAAGATTGGTACTGAATATATTGTATATTTCTTTTAGATCTAAGACGCGACATATTTTTGATGTATTAAAGAAAGTTTTTTAGCATTTGAATGCTTGGAATTCATGCACATTCGTATTTTGGTATTGAACCTCCCCTTACATGGGGTGTGGAGCAGAAAATACTTCTATTTATATAACGTAATTTACAGTATATCTCTTCTGCATTAAAAGTATATGTTACTTTACGCTAAGGCAAAATATTAAATAATTGACTTATGAACTTAGATTAAAGGACTATTTTTAATTCTGTATATATAGAAGTTCAATGTTTTGCCATGTTCGATTGGAAGCATGTGTTGGGATTAAGAGAAGTTGATCTGGAAACACAGATTCTACTTGAGAAATAAGTTCAGTAATGGAAGTAAAGCTGAGTAATAAAAATCTCGCTTAGTAAGTCAAATGAGATTACAGTACATATATAATCTAAACTCCTCAATTACTCGATCATTTCAATCATAACTAACTTCTGCCCATACATTGAAACAAAAAGATGTATCCCAATCAATCCAACGCGAGTACAGAAGAGCGTAAGTGGTCATCATGAAGACCAGAATGAAGTCTGTGTCAAACATGAAAACGCGAAAATATTTGTTGGTTCAGGATCAAGTTACAGGGCTCCATTCAAAACTATTGATAACTTCACCAATACGATCAGAAAAAATAATGTTATGTAAGACCTTGAAACATTAGCTCTCTATCCGTTTTTGGTTGTTTGCCTCGAATATTCATGCTTGTCAAAAAACATCTGAAGATTTGAACTCCGTTAATTTTTGAGAAAACTCCATATGTTCATGATAAGAATTGCCTGGTTGTTCATGATGTTTTCATCAACTTCTGTTAACAATGATTTGAATAATTGCAAGCTTATGTTCATGTCATTTGTATTAGTTATATAATTAGTTTAAGATTTTATCTACCCATTCAAAAAATTTTAAATTTTTGAGCTATCCTTCGTGAAGCTGCTTGTAATAATGGATAAATGATTTCCACAAAGTAAGTCACTTCAGATTGATAATGTTGATACTTTTCCTGGAAAATCAGATTATGTCATACTTTCTAAAATTTCGTTGACTATTTCACCAAGTTCGAAAAGTAGTAATTAAAAATCCTGTAAATTACTTCAGAAAACCAGAAGTGCTCAGTGTTCATCTTCCAAACTCAGGCACCAAGCTGAAGTCACTGCAACATACATATAGCACTTCTTGAGCGTCAAAATCGAGAAATATACTTGCTTTCATTATTCAAGTCAATAAAGATGTATAGAAATTTTAATAGCTTTAATAAAAATTAACAATTTGTTTATTTCAGAATGAAAAACAGATGCTGAAATTCCCATTCTATTTGTGTCTTTCCTGTCAAATTTTTAATCTTATGATTAATTAGCTTATTTTCTTTAAAACTTGTATTAAAAAAGTATTTTTAAATATTATCTTAGTAGATTTGGAATTATAATTAGAATCAAAGTTATAGATGTATTATATATAATAAAATTTCATAAGTAAAATTTTGAGATACAAGCTATTTTTCAAAATAAAAGTTAGTTTTGAATTTTTCTATTAGATTAATCTTGTAGTTTAATTAGTTTATCTCTTATAATTATATATCAAAATATAAAAATAATATTATATATATAATAAAGCTTTTTAAGTTAAGTTAACTGATATGATAATCTTTAACTTCTATATTAAAAATCACATTAATAATATAATCAAAATCATACTTCTGTAATAATAAATAAATTTTAATCAGTTATTTTTATTTTTATTAATTATTTAAAATTTATTAATATTAAATTCTTTAGAATCAATTTCTAAAGAGTATATACTTATTTTAAAGTATGTTAATAATAAAATTTTTAAAGAATATTTAAGTAAAAATTCTATAAATCTTATGAAAATAATAAATTATATAATTTTATATTATATATTAATTTTTAATAAATTTTTACTTAAAAATAAGATATAACTTAAAATTAAATTAGATTATATTAATTCTGTATTTCTAAAAATATGACTAATCTTAGACAAAATAAAAAATTCAACATTTTTAGTCTTGATATTTTGATTTATTTCTTCTATTAATAATAATTTTTGCTTGTTAATAGAAAAAATATTTATATATTAGATTATTTAGCATTTATATCTTTATAAACTTAAATAAATCTTATAATTAAATTATTTATTAATGAATTCACTCTTTACCAATTTGAATATAATTAAAAAAGTTATATTATAATTTTTTTAATTAAATCTTATATTAACAAAAAGATTAAGCTATATTATTTAATAATATTTTATATTACTGAATTAAATATATTAAAAAATATTTTTTATATTAAAATAAACTTATAAAATTATTTAATTTAATTTTATTTTCAAGAATTTCAAAAAATCTTATTAAAACTTAATTTATTATTATAATTAAGTATATTATTATATTATTATATTTTTATTAATTTTTATATAAATTTTTTTGAGATAAAAATTATTAGTTTTCAAAATAAAAAGTTTATATAAAAATAACTCTTTTAAAAAAATTAAATAATAGTATTTTATTTTTTAAATTATTTATTTACTTGATTTAATAGATATAGTAGTGACTAAAAGTAATAACTCAGGGGCTAAATTTACTAATAAAATATAATGAAAATTGAAATTTTCTCTCTATAAAAATTTATAATTTTAATAAGAAATAATTTTTATTTTTATATTAAAATAAAGTTTATCAGTTGTAGTTTAACA
>CAJVPS010002510.1:0-12149 GCA_910591765.1 Ambispora leptoticha | reverse complement strand
TTAAAATTTTATTATTTGCTTAAAAATTTCACATAAATATAGGAATTTCATTATATATTAAATATTCTTAAAAGTATGTGTAAGCACAAAAATAAGAGAGAGAACTAAAATTATTATTTTTTTATATTATAATAAAATATTTCTTATTAAAGAACAGATATTAAAATCTCTTCTAAATTTTTAACAAATCTTGTCACTTTTTTTATATTATCTTGATCTGTCAAATAATAATATCAATCTTTTGCTCTTTCAAATAATTTATTTATTATTAAATAATTTTTTTTTATAGCCATTTCCATTTTTGATTGAGATTAGAGTACTTTTATTAAATTGTGAGATTGATATATTTCCAAGTCACTTTTCTTAAAAGTTTCTTGAAAACTTCTTTATGCTTCTAATATCAGAATATCAGAATTGCTACAGAGTTATACATGAAAAATATAATAATAGGACAAGAGATAATGATTGAAGAATTTATAATCATACTCTGTAATCAAGAAATTTAACATATCTTTTTCTTCTTGCAATCATTTTAAAACTGCATATATCTCTTCTGTAATAAGCTTTTGGATTAAAAGAAAAATTTATGAATCTTGACAAGAACTGCTAGATTTATATTAGTAATAGATATTGTTTTTATGTAAAAATTGATAGTGACTTCTTTTATTTTTATTTTTTTTTATCAAGTTTCAAGATTATATGACATATACCTAAAAATAATAAAAAAACAAAAATAAATTGAAATAAAAAAATGATAAATAAAAAGAGATAGGTAAAGATTAAAGAAATGAAAAAGAAGCAAAGAAGAAAAATAATAAGAGAAGAGAAAATGAAAGAGAAAAATTGAAAAAAAATAATAAGGAAAAAGAGCAAATAAAAAATAAGAAAAAGAGAAGAGAAAATAAAGAACAAATGATAAGAAGAAAAAAAAATAAAGAAATAATAAGAAGAAAAATAAAAGAGGATTAAAAAAAATAAAAATAATGAGGAAAAAAAATAAATAAGAGAAAAGAGAGAAAAAATAAAGAACAAATAATAAGAAGAGAAAAAGAAAGAAAAATAAAGAATAAATAATAAGAAAAAAAAGAAAAGAGAAAATAAAGAATAAATATAAGAAGGAAACAAGAAGAGAAAATAAAGAATAAATGATAAGAAAGAAGAAAAATAAAGAATAAATAATGAGAAGAAAGAAAAATAAAGAATGAATAATAGGAAGAGAAAATAATGAATGGATAATAAGAAGAAAAAAAAATAAAGAATAAATAATAAGAAGAAGAGAAAATAAAGAACAAATAATGAGAAGAAAAATCAAAAAAAAGTAAAAAAAAAAGAAATAAAAAAAATTAACCTATTAATAATATCATATATAATAGAAGTTCTTGTTTTGAGTTTGCTGTGATAGGACTTGAAAGAATTTGTCAAAGTTACTTAAAGAAGAAAAAGTAAATATTATTATACTTAAAATACTTACTTTTTCAAATTTTTCAAGTAATTCAAAAAATATACTTGACATTAACTTGTAAAGAATATGTAGTTATTATATTCTAAACAAGTACTTTACAACTGATCTGAGTTTTTTTATATATTACTTGAATTATTTTATTAAAAGTTAATCTATGATAGATATTTTTGATCTATATTTAAATAATATGAATAGTATATAGAAGAATATCATATTCTTGCTCTCCTATATAGAGATCAGAAAAGGTGATTATAATTTCATTAGCTTTCATACTACTCTAATCAAGTAATATATATATTTATAATAATTAATTTTATATTAATTTTAAAGAAATATCAAAGTTAAGTTAATTTGAATTCTTTTAATTAATAAAAATTCTGATAAAAATTTCAGATACTTAAAAAAAATAATTAAATATTATAATCTTTTTCAGAAATTTAATCTTAATTATATTATAATCTGAATATATACTTTAGAACAAAATACCTTATAATCTGATTAAAAGAAGTATAATAAGTTTATCTAATAAACTTACAGAAATTATACTAATTATAGATGAATATAATTTTTAGTTTGATAATTAAGAAAAAGTAATTAATAAAATATTAGCTTATTAAAATTTCTTATTTTTTAATTAAAAACTTTGTGATATTTAAAAATAAAATTATATTAATAATAAATCTGTTATTATTTAATATATTAATCAATTTCAAGATTTTTTTAAAGATTCTTATAGAGAAATAAATTGGAATTAGATCAAATAGTATACGTAAATCTGCTGATATTTATTAGATATTAAAAAATATATAAATACAAAATGTTGTGATAAGTATAAAATACCAGAATTTGAATTATTATTAAGTAAAAATAATAGATTCTTTCTTTCTATTACTTAAGAAAGAAATAATTATTTTCTTAATTCTATCCATCTTCTTGATTATATTAACAAACACAAAATTTCATCTTATAATTATCATTATCCATTAATTTTAATCAAAATGTATCAATACCTTTTTTGTAATATTTATAACAAATATTTTCCCATCTTAAAATTTATAATCAATCATGAGAAACATAAATATCCAGATTTTCATTGATAAGCATTACTAGATTTACATCTTTACATCTATCTTAATCATGACTACATTATATTTTTGATTTCTTTTTATCAAGACGTAATACACCTTCTTGGGAAACTGAAACAATTAATCTTCCATCTTGCGTATAAATCCGTCCCGAGGCCAATGCACGGCCACCTGCCGCTTTAGGAGTTTCCATTGTATATAAAAGCCTAATAGAAAAATGTTAACATTTTATTTATGATTTTTTATATGCATTTAATTTAATTACCATTCATCAGCTCTAAAGTTTGAATCGTGAAACCAAATAGAGTGACATAAAGATGCCAACATTCCTATTCGCATTTTAGAAATTGGAGAAATTCCATGTGGTCGAGCGGCGGTATAAAGTAAACTAAATAAAAAGTGAATTTAATTAAATAAGTGAAATAATCATTCATTATTGAAAACATAACTTAATAATAAAATACCTAAAATCACTGGCATATGCAATTGCACTTTTGTGAAAAGAAATATCATCACCTAATTTTCCTTTTGCCTTGATCCACATTTTCTTTTATTATAATATCCAACAAATGAATTATATAGCTTTATTAACCCCAAACTTTGTTATATCGTTATTTTACCTGATTGTTTGATTGTTTCGGATATAAAAGATCATTCACTTCAAGAATCTCTGTATTACGAATCTCAATTGGCGAATTCTATTTAAAATATTCAAGAATTTATAAATAAAATCAATTTAAAATAAAACTAAATTATTTATTCGAATAAAAACCTCTAGTTCTAATTTCTTTTCCAAATACTTTGCATACCATCTAGGTACTTTTTCTTGTTTTACAAATTCTCGCATTAATTCTTCTTGTCTGATTAAATTTTCATAAATAAGGCTTAATTAATTAATAAATAAATAAATAAACAAACATATTTAATAAAATACATACGAATTGAAATTTTCTGGACCCAGACATTCAGGCATAGGATACTGATGTTCTATACCTGAAGGTTCAGTCACCGTAAAGCTACAAATCAAAGTGAATATACATCGCCCTTTTTGTATGGCTTTTACTGTTCTAGTGCAATAACTTTTACCTGACAAATTAGCAAACGATTGAATTATTGAATGTTTATTTATTGATTGATTGAATAGCATAAATTAAAAAATACCATCTCTTATTCGCTCAACTTCATAAAGGATAGGAATTATATTATCACCAGGTAAAACAAAATAAGAGTGTAAAGACTAAAAATATATATTTTTAGGTTATAATATAAATTTTATTATTACAATAAATTCAAAGCATATATGAATTTTTTAATTACGTGAACATTAAATTCTTTTGGAGTAGTTTTGATTGCTGCCACGAGTGCTTGACCTACTATTTGACCACCAAAAACTCCTCTGCCCCCTAAAGGTATCCGTAAGGTCCTACTTCTGTAATAATTTACGTCGATTTCTTCAAGTTCCAATGCACTTTCAATCAAAGACATTGTAATATCAATATCGATATCAAGAAAATCGCGATATAAATAAAATTCCTAAATTATTACAGGACAACCATTTTAAGATTTTTAAGATTGAAGATTATTATCGCAAAATTTAGAAACACTTGCAAGTGTCGCAAATTCCTTTGGGACTTGACTAACAAATTACTTCTTTATTGAATCTTAACTTATAATGGAGTATGATGACGCGATCTCTGAAGATAATGAGAATACGTTAAAAGGGTTAGACGACCGCGCGTCTTTCTTTCTATCCCAGTCGCGTACTCGCCAGTCAAAACGTCAATCTGACGGAAAACATAGTCTTGTTTCCAAATCAGATACGTTAAAAGGTACCTCTGGTGTCATAGAAATTGATTCTAAGTACTTCTCTTCGAACGCTCAAATAGAAGTCTTCGAAAACAATAAAAAGAATCCCGATGTTCTTGCAAACGAACTGGAACGTGCCTCAAAGATGTTGGTTTCAGCACAACAAATTGAGAATAATTCTATTGATTCTAGTCAACAAATTGATAAAAATTTTCAGAAAGAAAGAGAGTACAATTATGAGGACGAAAATGAGAACAGCTCTTTCGGACAGAGTGAATTTAGTGATCCGCAGCAGTATATTCTCTTTCTTAAAGAAAAATACGAAAAAAAAATGCAAGAAATGGCAACACGTATTGAAGAGTTGGAAACGGAAAAAGACTTAGCTGAAGAAGAAAAAATGGCCATCGAGGAAGATAAATTTACCACAGAAGCCAAAGTGGAACAACTCGAACGTCAAGTTGCTGATTTGATGCGTCAGCTCGAAGAGCATCACAAAGAAACCCAATTTAAATTGCATGCTTCTAACGAAAAAATTGCTGAATTAAAAGAAAAGACGAAAGAGCTCAGAGAAGAGAATTTAATATTGCAACAAGAACGCGATATTTTTGATGAAGAAAAAAAAGAATTAACGAATCAATTGGAAGAATTAAGTAATAAAATTAATGATCTAGAGGGGAAAAATATCAAATTAAGGCATACTGTAGAACATTTGGAATCAAGAAATACGAAATTAGAAGCTGAGATGCTAGAGGCTAACGACAGAGCTACCAAAAAAATATCTAGCTTAATGGATGAAGTAGGTCAACTTGGAGAACAATTGGCTATGGCACGGGGTCAGGGAGAAGAATGGATTGAAGAGTATCAAAGAGAACAAAAAAGAATTGAGTCGCGATTGCGAGACCTAGGTGAGCAACTTCGTAATGCAGAGAGACAACAATTATTCTTGGAAAACCAAAGAAATTCTCGCTCGTCTCGTAGAGATGAATTAACACTTGAAATAGAAAAATTATCCGCTTCAGTTGAGGATTTATCTCGTAATTTGGAAAGAAAGAATAAGGAGTTAATCTCCTTGAACAGTCGATATAAAACGAAAAAGGACGAGCTCGCGCAACAGCACAATAAAATACACGAGGACATTAAACAAATTGAAGACATTAATGAAAAACTTCGCGATGATTTGGAAGTAATTACGAAAGAAAGGGATCAGTTAGAAAATCAAATGGAAACCACAGAAACACAAGCAAATGACCTTATAAAGAAAGTAGAAGAATTAGAGGAACACAAGTCTAATTTAACAGCACAAATTGAACACTTAGGAGCAGAAATAGCGAATATAGAAGATTACCGATCTTATTTGCAGAATCCAAGTAGCTTGAATAATGAATTAAGCGATACTCGTCTCTTGAGAGAAGAGATTTCCAGACTTCGAGATGAGAATAAAAAACTCAGTAATGATAAAAAACGTCTTGACGATGAAAAATCCAGATTGGAGATTCATTTGACTGAAATGGCAGATATGGCACAGAAATCATCCGATCAATCAACAGAGAATGCTCAGCGCAACCAAGATGTAACGATGCTGGAAACCGTAAAGGAGATGGAAGAGAGAATGACTGAATTCGAAAACGAAATCGTTGGATTGCGAGCCGAGCGTGCATCTCTTGTAGCTCAATTGGCTGCTCAAGAAAATCAAATTTCCCTTTTACATAATTTACGCATGGCATTAGACCACGCGAAAAAACAGCTTTTATCTCGAGAAAATGAAATCCAGGAACTTAAATCAAGAATTGAATTGAATGAATTAAATATGAAATCAAAGACGCTCGTTATTGAACAATTGCAAATTGAAAATTCCAACATTGCACATAATGCAGCAGAAGTATCCTCAAGTACAATTTCATCATCCGGATCTAATATTGCAGTGATTGAGCATGAACGTTTATTGGATGAGTTGAATGCAAAACTTGATGAGGCACATGTTGAAATCGGCAAATTACGTTATCAGCTCACAGAGGCTGCCCAAAGGGCACAAGATGATATTAGAGATGCTAAAATAACAGAACTCGAATTTCAAAAATCTGAATTGGAGAAAATATTACGAATTAGGGAAGAATTATTAATGAAGGAGCAAAATAAATCAAGATCTCGATACTTCTCTAATGAAAATACACGTGGTGAAATTATCGAAGGTATAAGCGGGCTCTTGTCTAATACATCTAATTCAGTTGATAAGGTACCCAGAAGAATATTAAATTAACAATATAATTGATTTTCTAATTAATGGATTGACCTTAATGACTTTTTATTGCTATATAGCTTACAAATTTATCATTTTCTCATGAAATTACGTGGTTGAGTGCCGCAGAAATCTCTTTTCATGGATCGACGCCTGCTCGAAATAATGTAAAGATTAAATCTTTGCAACCTGACTTTCAATCACTGAAAGCCCAAGTTGACGATTTAAATCAACGTCTAGAGACTAAAAATATAGACTTGGAAAAAGCTATTTCGGCTGGCCGTGGTCTCACTCTTACCCTAGAAGAAGCACAAAAAAAAATGCGTGAAATGGAAGACTTGATGCAAGATTCGGAAAAATCGATGGTCATTCTCCAACAAGAACTGATCCGAAAACAAAAATACAATGAAGAATTGGAGCAGCAGTTAAAAGAGTTAAAATGTCTCCAGCAAGGTGGAGTAATAGAAATGGAAGGCATTGACGTGCAATCTAATAATATTGTTTCCATCCATCATAATACAAAGTCGAATCAAAGCATGACGTAAATTTTTTGAAATTTAATGTGAAAGTAAATGTTTGTTATCTAATTTTTTATATACAAACACTCTTTTTGTTTTTATATTAAAGGATTGAAAAGGAACTTGAAACAACTCTGCAAAAGAATATGCAAACAGTAGAATATTTGGGCCATTTGGTAAAAGTTGTCTCTCAGCAAAACAATTTTTTGAGGGCAAGTAATAATAAGGTCGATACAACTACATCACCAATCAGAGGGTCCGATTCTATGAAAAATGTACAAACTTTACTTGAAGGACTATCACAACAAGCTTCTCAAATGCAGAAAATGATGGAGGACAATGGAAATATTCTGAAAAGATTGGCTTCTACTGCCCTTTCAGATTCATCTACAAAAAAACAAAAACGCCAGAGTACTAGATTAAGTAGTATTTCCCGAAATGCTCCCAACTTGAAACAAATTGACGATACAATTGAAATTAAGCGAGAGGATTTACAAGCTATTGTACAAGCTGGGAATGATTTGTTTAAACACCCCGCGCAATTTATGTCTCGAATTGACAATTTTGCATCAACTGTCTTGGATAATGAAGTACGTTCAATCGAATCTCGAGATTTATATCAACTCATCGGGGAACTTGCTCCAAACTTAGAAACTACCGCTAAAAAGATAGAAACATTGACTGGATCGCTACAAAAGGTCTTGAGGGGTGATTATTTTTTTACAATTATTTTTTCGCAGTTCCATTTTTATTCATATTGTATCTTAGGTTAATTCTTTTTATTGGTTGAATCTTTTATTATTTTAGAGTTCAAAAGAAATAGTGAAAGTGTAAAAGAAAACGTGGCTGCACATCAATCTGAAAAGTTCAACATTTTAATTACCAGTGTACACGAATTAACAGCTAATAATATGCATTTGGCCATGCAAATGAAACAACTTGCTTCCGCGCTGATTCCCAGTCAAAGGACAGATGAAAATTCATTTATAAAAATTCCTTCTCTCGTTTCTAATTTATTGACCGATGAACCAAACGACCAAAATGAAGTTGAAAAATTAAGAAAATTGGTTGCCACACAAAGCCAATTAATCAGTGATTATGAGGCGACTATTGAATTATTCAAAAGGAGTGAGCAGGATGCGCAGTCATTACGTGCTGCACTAAGTGCTATAACGGATATTGATCTAAAGGGTGCCGAAAACAATAATAATCAACTCCAATCTCAAATACAGGAATTTCGCAATCTCTGGTTACAGGAATCGGATGCTAATAAATCTTTGAAGTTAGTCATGAAAGAAATGAAAGCCTCCGCAAATAAAGAAGAAACGAAATTACGAAAAGAAATAGAATTATTAACTTCTCAAATAGCAAATTTATCAGAGAAATTACAAACATTTAAACTCCGAGCAGAGAAATTCGAACAAAAATTCCGAGAAAAAGAAGAAGCTTTAAAAAATCATACTGAGATTGAAAAAAAATTACGCCAGGAACGAGATGCCATGATAAATGGACATGCACGAGAACTTGAAACATTGAAACATCATTGGGACAAAGAGCGTGCGATGCTTACCGAATCTACAACAAAAACCAAGACTCAACAATTAGCAACAATTGAGGGGAACCATAAGGAACTAGAAAATACGTGGAAACAGGAGAAAGAAACATTGACGAAAAAATTGCGAGCACAAAAGGAATCATTTGAGCGGGAGAATAAGTCTCTTCAAAAGGTTTATATTATAATTATTATTAGTTTTCTCTTGCTTGCCTAAATAACTTGCTTACAATATTAAACATGAATTCAGGAAATTGAAAAATTAAATTCTAAGCTTAAAGATTTTGAAATTGAAATTCAGTCCATCACCGCCAACAAAAGACAGTTAACTTTGGAAAAAGCTTCTTTAATTAAAGAAAAATCAGAATTGCAGCAGCAATTGGATAACTTTTATAAAGTAGGAGAAATTTTAGATTATAAAACAAAAATTCATTCCAAAAAAATCTTCAATTAGCTGACCATTCCGAGATTTGAGGCAGGAATCCGAGCGTTATCGAAAGAAAAATTCTTCGGTCGCGGAATTGGAAAATCGTATGCGACGTCTACAGAAAGGTAATCGTTATCATATTAATCTCAAGTTTTCCGTAATAGAAAAGCTTTAAGCTATAACTGTTCCTACTTGATACATTAGAAAAAGACGTGAACGCAGAACGAGCAACTCAAAAAATCGCTGACCTTCAAAAAGAATTACAAGACACTGTAGATAAGGTCTCCAAGTTAACAAAAGAAAAGAGCGCGCTTACAAAAGATAAATCAGAATTGAATCGAAAATATATGATTGCCGATGAGGTATGTTCTTTAATAATGTTTTTCGTTGATATTCGTTATTCCAGCTAATTTAAGATTTTGTGCATTGAAGATGAAGGATTCACTAGAAGCTGAAGTACGTGCTAACAAAGAACACATGAAAGCGCTTGAAGTAGAAATTCAGAATTTGACTGATCAATTACAATCTGAAAGACGTGATCATCAATCTAAAAACGAGCAATTATCCCGATATGAAGATGAATTGCAGGCTCAAGAACGACTCCGGGAAGAAGTCGAACAGTTGCAAGATACTCTTTCACATGAAAGAAATCAACATCAGATTCAAATATCGAAATTTGAATCGTTGTTAAATCAACGCAGATCAACTTCAGATTCTTCAGAAGAAGTAAAGAAACTCAATTGTGAATTGTCTGCTGCAAATTCTAGGATTAAAGAAATTCAAGAATCTGCGCACACTGCTATCAATTCGCTCGAAGAAGAAATTAAAATTACAAAACAACAACTTGTCTTGATACAAAGGGGACAGACTAATAATCATTTACGGGCACAAGATTCAGCTATTGCACTTATAGATAAATCTGAAATTCAGGTTTGTATTATATTATCACATAGCAATTATTTTTGGATTTTTCTCTTTTTAGTCTGAAATTGTTCAATATAAACAGAAATTCCAATTGGAATTAAATAAAGAACGTAAACGCCACGCCGAGGAACGTAGTCTGTTAATAAAAGAGGTTCGTTATCAAAAAGCGAAATGGGTTCGCGAATCCGGTTTTCGAGCCGATTTAAGTTACCAAAAAAAGTTCATACTGCTTTTGCTTGGTGGCTTAGAATCATGGTTAGTTACACTATTACTTTGACTCGTAAATGATGTATTTTATATCTTTTTATTTTTTTATTTACGAATGTTTATTCTTTAGCGATCACGCCACTTCACTATTGATTTCTATCCCGCAATTCGCACAAACTTCACGCCTTTTATTAAAATTCAAAAGTGCTGTAACTGCCATAATAGCGATTCAACGAATGAGGTGATTTGTTTATTTTTTTTTGTTTATTATGTATTGAATACAACTTAATGTAATTTGATTTTATATTTGAAATAGAATTCTAAAAAATTCATGGAATCAAACTCGAGATTTAAAACGTCTTACACAACAGTAACAAACTTGAATTTATTTTTGTTGACTAAATATATTAATAATGCATAGAATTACATAATGTAAAGGCTAGTACAAAATTAGTGTTCGACAATAGATTTTTATTTAGATTATCGTTACATGATTTGATTTGATATTACTATTTATAACCCATATTGTTAATTATCTAATTTGGGATTCTTTAACAATTTTTTGCAACATTGTAAAATTGAACACGGAAGACTTTAAGAAAATAGTATAAATAAACGTGTTTTTGCGGGCATTTTTGCATTGAATAAAAGAATATATTAGCGAGTTATGAACTTGAAATGTTTTATATTTAACAGACACACAATAGAATCATCGTATATAATATATAATATATCGATATAAGTTAAAATAAAGATGAAAACTGTTACAATTCGTTTTGTTGTATTTGTATGTGTACTATTAATATCTTTTAATAATACTTCGGCTCAAATGAACTCTGTGACTACATTATCATCAGCATCCTCTACATCACCATCCGCATCAAAACTAACATCCGTTTCCTCATCATCATCATCAGCTTCGGAAAAATCATCTAGTTTATCAGAAACTTCTACTTACACTTCATCTTCATCGTCGTTGTTTTCATCATCATTATCATCCTCGTCACCTATATTATCTACAATTATAGTTACAATTTCTTCATCCTCTAAAACCATCTCAACTTCCACCTCACAGTCATTGTCAACAATAATTCCCACTCAATTAGCAACAAAAAAAGGATATGATTATCCATCATCAATATGTCTAACAGGGTGTATAATTCAATGGATAGTGGTATCAGTAATCGGTGCAATCTTCTTGATTTTTCTAATTTGGCGCACTTTAGCCTGTTATTGTTATAGAAGAAAAATGCAAAATACCAGCTTGAAATCAAATGCAACAACAAAGAGATATTCAAATTTATCTAATGGTAACAACAATCACGACAAAAATAATAATGATAATGTAAACTTTGCCGGATCAATGACTTCATCTGTAATCCAAAGACCGGCAGCTTCATATACCCGAGCACCAATGACTTCCATGAAATACTCAAGACCACCATCAATTATAAAAAATTCACCGCATCAATTATCGATTTACAGGCGTTCAAGTGCGTATATATCGTCGTCATCACGAATTAGTCGTAATTCTAGCATAGACCATTCGCGAAATTCATTTATAGGTGTCGTATCGCCACCACCCTCTTTTTCCAAAGAAAACTGTGATAGGCCAATATTTATTAATATAAATTCAAATGAAAACCCATTGTCATCATCACATAATAATAATGATGGTAAACTATTAAAAGATAACAAAATTAGTGGAATAGAGAATAAAGGTGAATTCTTATCCCAGAGTAATTTCGTTGATCATTATCATTCACGAGACAACAGTCAATTTGGATTAGCAGAAAATATTTCAAAAGACGATAATTCTAGTAATCTTAATAATATGAATGATTTGGAACAGCAAAAAAATCATGGTCAGGAAACTGCTCATGCACTTCGTAATTCAGTGCATTTGAAACATATTCTTGGATTAGATGATAA
>CAJVPS010002509.1:0-12152 GCA_910591765.1 Ambispora leptoticha | reverse complement strand
GTAGACAGTTGGATTTTTCTAGATGCTAAGTCCGGAGAGAGAAAAATGTAGTCTAGTTTGGTGAGAAGTAGGTGATTATTTCTCATCATTTGAGAGAAGGTATGAATAAAAGGGATGCCAGCGAGAACTTGCGTGTCAACTAGGGATAACAGCTTGTCTGACAAAATCAGAACAGAGGGATTTGATCTTGAAGTTGATGTTGATAGGCGATTGGTTAGAATAAGATTGATATTAAAGTTACCAGTAAGAATATAATTGTTATTACTGATGGAGGAAGACCAGGAATCAAGGAACAAAAGCCTCTGTTTCCTGTCTGGAGGAATATAAACAGTTTCAATTCTAAAGATATGAGAGTTGAGAGTAAAGTCTAAGATTAAGTTTTGTTCATTTGTTGAAAAGATGTTGATGACTTTGATGTTGCGATTGTTAATTAGAATGGCAATATAGGGAGTCCAGAAGGAGAATGAGTGCCATTTTTTAGAAACAAAGGAGATGTTTTATTTTTGAATATTGATTTCTTGTAAAGTGAAGATGTCAATGTGATTATACATTTTAAGAAGATTGGCCATGTTTGAGAATTTGTGAGGGGTGGCCAGGCCTTTCACGTTGAGAGTAGCAATTTGAAGATTCATTTAGAAAGAGAGATTTTGGACCGAGTGTTATGTTGCTTGATGGGAGGTTGAGAAGATTTCTTTTTAGATTTTCTATTTTGAACAAGTTGAAAGTCTAGTTCATCATTAGATGAGGTTGCCATTTTTACTATTTCTTCCTGGGTAGTGGTGAGTTGATTGGAGCCATTCTGAGAAGAGGAAGTAGTGTGTGTATGGTTGGTTGAAGGTTGTTGTGGAGAAGAGAGGTTGGTATTAACATTGGGAAAGTCCTTGGAAAGAATGACAGTTTCTGCAGTCGATGTATCTGAGGGCTGAGATTATTGAGTTTGTAAGGTGGTGTTATTCCAAGATCATTCAACAGGAGGTTGTTGTTTGTGAGAGTTGTTGAAGGGTTTGGAGAGGTTAGAATCAGGATTTCTGACAGAGATATTGGCATTTTGAAGATTCTTACAGTCACCTCTTTTGTGACCCAATTTGCCACAGAAAGTGCAGAAAGGAGGAGTAGCTTTCCAGGTTACAAAAATATTGGAGGACTTGATTTTGATAGATCTAGAGATCTTGGTATAGAAGGTGAGTTGGTCTTCTTGGGTTGTAGTATCGAAGGTAACTGACCACTTATCTGAAAAGAGAGAAATGCCTTCCCAGAGTTTGGGTTTGATAATGGCTACTTTTCCTATTTTATTGAAGGTTTCTTTGATAGTAGAGATAATTTCATCACTTTGGGTAAGAGGAATCCCAGAAAGAGTGATGGAGAAAAAAGTTTTTTGGTTAGAGAAAGCTCTTTGAGCTTTCAGATTTTTGCCAGCTATAATGAGAATTTTATCTTCCCATTTTAGTTGAAATTCTTCAGAAGCAAAAGCAACTTCTAGATAGGTACATTTGCCATGAATGTATTTTAGCTTGGCGCCAAACGTATCAGTACCAAATTGAAGATGAGAAGAGGAAATAAGTTGATTGTCTGGGATGAGTTGAAGTTGCGAAATATCATATATGAGAGGAAAGTCACTGTCTGTTTGAAGGAAGATATCATAATCTTTTGCGATGTTGTAAGTTGGTTTGTCCAAGACATATCTAGTGGTGTTGGTATGGAAAGAAGATTTCTTTCGTGAGAGTTTTTCTTTTGGATTTGTGGAAGACTTGGAGTTATCTGAAGAGATTTTCTGATTAGATTGGTAGGGCTGTGTAATGTGGGATCTCCTAATGTGATGGCGATCAACCACGTTATTGAATTCTGGATTAGGTGAGCTATTGAAGTTTCCGTTACCATAATTATACATGTGAAAGAGAGAATAATGGGGATAAGGTGGAAAATTACCATACATGGCAGGTGGAAAAGGGATTGGGGAATAATAAGGGGCATGATAAGATACGTCTAGATTTTAATGTGGGAGAGAAAGCCATTCATCATGACCGGATGGCGTGCCGAATTCTGTAGCGAAGGAAATTCTTTGCTTGTTTTTTTCTTTAGTTTGCCTGGTAGAAGGATGTTCAGAGTCATTATCCTGGCTTTCTTCATCTGGGGTAAATGTCCGGATATGTTTGGAGACAAGACCAGGAGAAGTTTCATTAAATTCTTGCTGAGAAGGAACACAGTTTTGAGTTTCGATATTTTGTGAGGCGTTATTTGAAATACCTGTGAGGTGTACGGGTGAAAGAGATGACATTTTTTTTTCTTTTAGAATTAAGACATAATTAAAATACTATAGTATAAATAACTATGAATAGGTTATATTGAAGTATGTTAAAAGATATCAAAGTATATTGAAGAATATCAGAATATGTAAAAGAATATTGAAAGATATAAAAGAATGTGAGAGAATATTAAAAGATATCAAAGAATGAGAAAAGATATTTAAGATTATTATCCAAATATAACTATTCTACCAAAATTAAAAATGATCTTCTACTATACTATTTTACTATGTATATAAATATCATATTACAAGATAATAAAAATATAAATTCTAAATATTAAATAAAATATAATATTTAAAAATAGAAATGTAATAATAAATATAATAATATATAATATAGAAATAGTGATATTTATAAAATAAATGAAAAATATAGAAATATATGATTTTGTATAATTAGGAAAAGATTAGAGAATTAAGAAATTTTATGTCATTACAGTAATAATAGCTAAAGATTTGCTACTTGAGGTATAAGAAAGATAAAGTAAATATATAAATTAATATAAAAGATTTGAAAAATTTAATCTTGAAGACTAAATTTTTTTTTCATTCACAATATAAAAACTCTATTTAATTAAATAAAGAACAATCAAGAAATATATATCAAAGATTATAGGTTTTTTTAAAATTATTATTAAAATATCTTCTATCACTTATAAATTATTACTACAATATAATATGAAATTATATCTAATATTTCATATATTACTTTTAAAGAAGTATAATCTATATGATAAATATAATAAATATCAATCATTATTAATAATTATCATATTAGATAATAAAGAAGAATATAAAGTTAAAAATATTCTTAACAAAAGAATTTATTATTACAAATCTCAATATCTTATTAAATAGCTCAGTTATTTTTTTTATAATATAACTTGAAAATCTTTTGATAACTTAAAAAATATTATAAAGATTAATATCTTTAAAAAAACATATACTTGAATATAATGAGTATATTATACTTTAAGTAGGAGAGTATGTAATAATTTTGATTAGGTTATATCTTTCTTTAGCTTAGATCTTTATTTTATACTATTTATATTACAAATTAGTTTTGTATTACTTTTTCTTGAAGATTAATTTCATTATGGATATGCAAATAATTATTATGTATTTAATACATTATATTTAGTATATTATCATACAGATAATTACTATATATATCACAATTATTAATTTAGATTATTAATATTTTTTTATAATTTTATTCATTCATTCTTTATTATTATTTATATTTAATTTATTATATTTATAATTATTATTAATTATTAAATTATGATTAGTTGCTTTTCAAAAATATGAATTAAGTTAATTAATTTTATTAAATCATATATAATTTAAATTAAAAATTCTTTATTAATTTATTTATATTTTGTATTTATTTCTTTTCTTATAAATATGATCTGTCTGTTTTGTACTTTTATTTTCAGATCTGAATATTTTTAAATAATGAAAACAATTATAAGTTATAAAATTAAAACTGTTCATATTGTATTTTATCTTATTTATAATTATTAACAAAATAATCTTATAAATATAATATATAATTTTAATTTATAAACTTATAATTTTATTATTTGAATAATATTCAGATCTAAAATAAAATTACAAAATAAAAAAGTAATATTTATAAAAAAAAAATAAATATAAAATATAAATAAATTACTAATAATTAGTTAAATAAAATTAATATAATTAAATAAAATTAATTATTTTAATTTATATCTTCAAAAAATAGCTAATTATAATTCAATAAGCAAATAATAATTATAAATATAATAAATAAAAATAATAAAAAGAATAAATAAAAATATAAAAAATAATTATAAATATATCTAATTAAAAAATATTATTAATCTAGAATGAATTTATTTATTATTGCTAGTAATAATACTGGATTATTTGATTAATCACTCAAATTACAAAATTTATATGTAATAAAAATAATAATAAATTAAATTATAGATCAAAAAAATTTAAAAAAAATTAATTTTTCAAAAAATAATGATAACTCAAAATTTTATATATAAAACTATCTTTCATATTTAAGAAAAAATATTTCTTGCAAAATTTTATTTTAGAATAACTAATTAATATTTCTAATAAGATAATTATATCAAAGTACTAAAAATTTTTCCATAAAAAAAATCTGATACTATCACTAATGATGAAAATATATTTTTTTATTAATCTAAATTTGAAAATATGAAATATATAGTAATTATTTGCATAATAATAAGTAAAATTTAATTAATTTAATATATAATAATTATTTATAAGTATGAAATTAATCTTCAAAATATATAATATAAAAGATAATTTACAATATAAATAATGCAAAATAAAAATTTAATCTAAAAGAGATATAATCTAATTAAAATTATTATATATTTCATTATTTAAAATATAATATTCTTATTTTATTTAAGTATATAATTTCTTAAATATTTTTACCTTTTTATAATATTTTTCAAGTTATTAAAAGATTTTTAAGTTATGTAATAAAGAGAATATTCAAGTTATTTAATAAAATATTAAAGTTTATTATAAAGAAAATATCTAAATTATTTAATAAAAAATTAGAGTTTATAATAATATATTCTTTTATTAAGAATATTTTCAACTTTATATTCTTCTTTATTATCTGAGATAATTATAATAATTTTGATTAGATTATTTTCTTTAGTCTCAAATCTTCATTTTATACTATCTATATAATAGATTAACTTTTGTATTATTTTTATTAAAGATTATTTTATATTAAATATACAAATAATTATCTATATATTTAATTAATTAGATTTATCATTTTATTATGCAGATAATCATTATATATACTCTTATTATTAATTTAGATTATTAATATTTTATTAGTATTTATAATTAATATTTCTTTATATTTTTACTTATTCTTTTTTATTATTATTTATATTTATTTATATTATTATTTATCATATTTATAATTTATTGAATTATGATTAGTTGTCTTTCAAAATACAAATTAAATTAATTAATTCTATTTAATTTATATGTATTTTATTTATATATAATTATTAATTTATTCACTTTTATATTTATTTTATTTTTTTATAAATATATTCTCTTTATTTTGTACTTTTATTTCAGATCTAAATATTATTCAAATAATAAAATTATAAGTTTATAAATTAAAACTATTCATATTATATTTTATATTTATAACTATTAATAAAATAATTTTATAATTTAATAATAGCAAATATAATTATTACAAATATCACTTACTAACATTTCATATTATATATATATTTTATATATATATTATATAATACTGATTATAGTATCTCTTCAAGTATAATATTTATTATGAATAAGATCTGGATATAATACATAGATTTAACTTTTGAAAAATTGAAAAATACCTAGGTATTATATAAATATTTATCATATATAATATTTGATATTATTATTATAAATATTATATATGAAAAATTATAATTTATTAAAAAAAATCAATTTGTTTCATTAATATAATTGATTTCTTTTATATTATAATAATCATATTTACTAATAACTTCTTGTTCATTAATCTTCTTATTTTCTACTAATATTAAATTAATCAATTCACTAATATCTTCACTTTCAATATTAGAATTGAAATTTAAACTCTTATCAATATTACTAATAGATTTCTCATTTTCATATATATAATTGTATGAATTTATTTATTGATCAAGTTGATCATAATCAAAAATTATATGATCTTCTTTACTATTATAACTATTAGAAATATCATAATACTTGAAAGATTTGTGAATTAGAATTAGATCAATTTTGTTTTATGTATCAAGTATTTATTAGGTGATAAGATTATATACAGAATGCTGAATATGACCAAATTTGATTATAAGTCTGAATATCATTAGCCATATTATAAAAATATCATATCTATTAATAAATAATATTTAGTTATATATAATAAAATATATAAATAAACTAAATTAAATATCTTAGATTTAAAAGACTTATTAATTATAACATCCAATGATTGCAATTTAGAAGTTAATCCTCCAAGAATTATAACTAAATTTGTATTTTTTTTTTATGAATTAGCATTTTACAGAATCCACAATATATCCTTGAAATGAATTCAAGACTAAAAGTAAATATAGATTTACTGATGTTTGCAATTATTAGTTCCATATATTTTCTATTGATCATAACATTTCATTTTTATTCATCTATCCAGTTGGATTTGCACAAATTATTACTTCTGAGAGAAAGGTTTGTCATGAAATATTGATTAACTTGAAGATAATAATAGGTAATAGTTTTGTTCCATCTGCTATACAGCCAAGTACAACTGTAAAATTGGATTTTTCATGACTAAAAGTTTGGATTGAAACTGTATTAGTACTCTGATTATCAATTGTTGTATTAACAGGAAGATTGAATGATAAAGAAGTTTCATTCATATTGCTAAATGAGTTGAGAGAATAATCATATTGAATTTGTCAATACAAAACAAAACTTAAAAAATTTAGTTATAATGGTTGTAGATTATCAGGAAGTTTTTGAGCCATGGTAGTTCAACAGTGATTGGATAATTCATGGTGAGTCATAAATTCATCAATCCATTTACTTGAAAATTTGCTCTCGGCAATATCAGGATAAAGAGTAAAGGTAAGATGATCGTCATGATAGTGTCTTGCTTTAATTTGAACCATAGATCATGTTACAGCTTTTTGTTGACTGCGCAATTCTTTTATCCAATCATAAAATTTCCTTTTCTAATTCTGGATATTTTGGTGGCTTTCCTGGATTCATTCGTCGAATATGAGGTGAAACATGCATTAACTGTTCTTTTTTATTATGCCAGTATCTTACTTGTTTTGGCTCAGCAGTAGTCATTGCACGAATACTATTAGTCTGGTGTTTTTCAAGATAAGTAATAACAGCAAGTTTTTTACATGCATTCCATTGGCGTCTTTTTTTATCAGTTAACCGAGCGTGTCCACTGTTTTTATTTCCGCGTGGCATTTTTGGTTGTAGAGAAGAATAAAAGGTGAAAGGATGGAGATTTTCAAAGTCGCGTTTTGTATTTCCAGATAAGTAAACTTGTCATATTGTGTTCCAATATTAAACTCATTTAAAAGACCCCCTATAAATAATATCCCCCGTGGTTTGTACCTCCACACTACAGTATCCCCATCACACAATACCCCCTTTCTTGTATACTCTCTACCATACAAAGTACCCATCCGGGTACTATTCAATAAATTTTGCAATTGATTGGAATACTGTAGTCAGTGCCGTACGGTACTATACATGTATTAAATAAAATACTAACACCAGTATGTGCCATCAGTAATGCTATATACAAGTTCTTTCGAATATTAATTATATTACAGTACAGAAAAAAGCTTCGTAATAATTTATTAAACAAATTTCATGATCTCGTCGTAACTTAATTATATTGATATACTTTATAATAAGAAACATATTTTACATTAATTCTCATCGTCCGATTCAAGGTCGGTGAAACTTCTTTTTTGCTAAATTACCCAAAATTGTAATTTTGTTTATTTAGCCACATACGTATTGATTTCAATTAAATATCATTATATTATTGATATGACTAATTTTTATCGTTGTATTATTTATTTCCCACGATGAAGCTGATTAAAATTTATAACATGTACATGTAATCATATTGCTAGATCGCCCTATATGTACTACATGTAAAAAAGCATTGCACTTTATACATGTAAAGTAACGCCCGATTTTTTTAAAAAATAAAAAATTTCAGATTTATTATTTCTGTCTTATAAACATAAAAATGTTTTTTACCAATAGATAATACATTATTATCTCTTCATATGGCTCTAATATTGCTTTGATTTCTCAAGAAATTCAGCCTACAACCTCTTCAAAAGCCAACACATCGAATTTCCTTCAGAGTAGTCTTGAGTTTTTACGTGATTTTTGAGAAACTTTTACATTTTAGAATATTGTTCTCCAATGACTTGGAGATATTTCTATGAAGTTTGGGTTATAGAACACAATATTCATTGATTTCTCTATTTGATTCTATTCATGGCTTCTTTCCCTAATGTAGATCAAGTTTTATTTTTTTGAAACATCATGTTCTCTCAAATCAATGAACAAATTATATTATGAAAAGGGATCAAATTACCTTAGAGAATCTTCACATAAGATTTTGCATGAATTTTTTATTACCAATGTTGTGGAATGGCTCAGGATGTCTTTTTTTGCTTCTTGTATTGGTGCATTTTTTTTCTTGATTTTTAAAAGCTTATGGTCTCCCAGACAGTGAAAATTTTTTGGTTTCCTATCTCTTTTGTACTTTGCAAGAGACCATTACATTATCATCGGGTTACAACACATTTTTTTGATTAGAGAGAACAACTCGATCTACATTAAGGAAAAAAATGAAATAAATTCAAAGAATAAATCAGCGCCAAGCAAACTGCAATGAGCAAATTATATTATGAAAGAGATCAAATTACCTTAGAGAATCTTCAGGTAAGTTTTTGCCCAGATTTTTTATTACCAATGTCATGAAATGGCTCGGGATGTCTTTTTTAGTTTCTTGCATATATGCATTTTTTTCTTGATAGCTATGAGCTTATGGTCTCTCAGACAGTGGTAAATTTTTGGTTTTCCTGTTTCTTTTGTACTTGACAAGAGACCATTATACTCTAACCGGGTTACGCCACATTTTTCTTGCAACTTGCTTGACACTCATAACTTCATAAAAATCACTATTTTTATCCTTGTCAAAGATGGCCTACTGGTACGACAGGTATTATATTTACACCTAAAAAATTTCGTCTAGTGTATTGTTTAAAAATAAAAGAAAAAAGTAAAAGAAAAAATAATAAAAAAAATTAGGGTCAACAATAACAAAAAATGGGAAAACGCGACGCTTATATTTACCTATGTTGTTACACATGCGTTGCTTTTTGAGGCGACTGTACATGGGAAAGAAATGCTTGCGTTGCGTTGTACTCTATCGCTATTACGTTTTGCTTTCGGTTTGTCCATCTTTTTTTTTATTATCGAAAAACTACTTTTTACATCCTTATCCATTTGTATGTGTGGGTTCGATTCTGTGCTAAGAAACGACATATATTATTTTACTTCTGATTTTGTGTGGTATACTGATATCGTCTGTAATGTACAATCTGATACTTGTAGACCTAATATTTTAATTGATGTGAAACATAAAGAAACTTATATTTACGTGTTGGTAGAATTTGGATTTCCATTCGATCAATTCTCCAGTTTATATTACAGCGCTGACATTTCTTACGTTATATTAAAGTCACATGTTTTAAATATCTAGGACGCTTAAATAAGAACACAATATCTTTTCATAGGGTTATTTCGAATTTTTAAATTTTATGTCATTCAATAAACATAAGTTTTAATATTTGCTACTGTTTATTAATTTTAAATAAGAAGAGCGCAATTTATAAAGGAGGGACTGTGATTATATTCAAATGAGTTTAAGCAAATTATAAAAAAAGGGTCCATTAAAAGAGTTATGTGATATCCATCAAAGATTAATTAACTAACGCTTGTAGAACCCAAATGTTCGATATTTAATCAATTTGAAATGCCATTTTGTTGTATATATAAAATAAATGTTCGAGTTGGGATTGATCTTAATTTTGAAGTAAAGATTCGATTTGTGTAAATTGGATTTGTTTTTATCGTTATTTTATATTCGTAGAAATCCTTTTTTTGTGACATCATCTCCTTATGAAGTTTTTCTAACTTCTGCCTCTCTAATTTAAAACACTCTTTGATTTCTTCATTTGTCTTAGGATATTCTATAGAGCTGTAATACTTAAAATGTAAATTGTTCAGCTTGTTATTATCTGCTAGATAACGAGTAGAGAGGATAAAGTCCCAAAGTTCCTCAGCGGTTTTCTAGAATAGGATCCCAACATGTTTCAACAATAAATTTGCACCACTCTGGAATATTATTTGGTATCGTAGGTCGTACTCCTTTATAAATGTCACATATAATAATATAAAGTTCATGACTTCGTTCACCAAATGATCGTTCACTTGTTACGATCTCGTGCACAACCATTCCAAAGTTATAAATAACTTACAGCGTTAGTGTATGGCCTTCCACTAATACCTCTAGACTCATATATGAAAGTACTCCACAAGTTTCTTGGTTATATTTTTTTATATCTGCTTGAATGCTAAGTCCAAATTCAGAAGTTTGAGGACGTTTACATGATATATTTCCAGGATGAAAGCCACGATGCATAAATTTCGCTCTGTGGATTTTTGCTAGATTTCCACCATCTTTTGCATAATCCATTACTATTTTATATATTGTAATGCGTTTTTAGTTCTTCCATAATATTCAATATTAATGCCGCATTTAAGATCTAATTTTGAACAAAAACAACTTTCACTGTAGAAAATATTCATTCTTACCTCGTATTTAAACTCTCGAGTAATTCGCTTTGAATTATGTAATGATTTCAACACAATTTTAATTTCTCCATCTCGTGCAAATATATTGTCTTCATGATCCCAATAAGGATAACTCCAACCAGGTTGCTTTATAAATCATCCCAAAACCTCCTTTTGCAAGATATTCAACGTTGGTAAAAAATCTTTCAAAAGGAATCCATCCAAATAATCTATTTATAATTTTGTTGCATTCTTTATTAGATTAGATTATCGATATCTTCATCTCCGCTAGTCAATTTATCGTTATAAATTCTTTTGTGATATTTCAGCAGTACTCATCTTTTTGACAATAGTAACTAACATTCGCTACAATCATGGGTATTGTGAGCTAAACACTCATCACAGTACCGATTATTTTGACAATCAGTACATGTATTTAATTCCATCTTTGAGTATACTGTAAAATGCGAATTGGTTGAATGATAAAAAACAAACGAGATACAGTACATGTAATCGTTGCCGTTATATAATTACGTATGTGTTATGTATGTAGCGGTAGGGATCATGCGTGTCATGCAACTTTTATACAATGTATGAAAGCATATAGATATTTAAATGCTGTTTATCGTTATTGCTATATCAGATATCATTACGCATTTAATTCACGTTTTCACAAAACAATGATAAAAAAATATATGAAATGATAACCTAACATAACATATCGTTTATTTTGTTCACTAAAAAATTAGTTAATATTTTCTTTCAGATGCCATTCTTTCAAAATACATGTGCATGTATACATGTATTGTGTTACCTATCGAAGAAGAAAGAACCAAATTTGTGGGTAAAACGAAAACTTTTATTTACTTGAGATATCAAGTCTGGTAAATGTTATGGACAAAAATGCTCAATATTCTTGACCCAAAACTCCTTTTCTTTCTAAAGTTCAAGCACACATAATACGTAATACTATGTACATGTAACATAACGATATCTTTATAACTCTTTCTCAATATTTTCAGATGATTTAACTTGATCAATCATTTTATCAATATTATCAAGCATTTTCTAGTTTCTAATTTCAATTCAAGTCTATATAATCATTCCTTATATTTGGATCCACTTTGTGAAATATGATTAATGTATTCTTTTACATTAACAGTTTACATAGACTTTTTAATTCACCTTGTCAAATTTCAATCTGATATTTGAGTTCATTCAAATTATTTTCATTATTTTTACCTTTTCAAATAATGAAAGCTATATAATAATCTTGAGCTAGTAAATTACATTATATTGAATTTAAAATCTCAAAATTTACTACCAATTTGAAAAAATTTCTTCAAAATTAAAAGATTCAACAATTTCAGCCGCTATATCATGTCCATTCTCATTA
>CAJVPS010002508.1:0-12154 GCA_910591765.1 Ambispora leptoticha | reverse complement strand
CATAATTTTTGTATTATATAATAATAGAGATATTATTTTTTCAGATTCCATTTAATTAACTAAAGATAAGTCTTGATTCTGAAGCTTTTTTTCTTTGTTTCTCTATTTTATTTTATTATTAATCTTTTGCTTATTTTCTGAATCTAAAAAGTTATTAATCTTCTTATCCTTCAATAATTTAGTTTCTGTGCAGATAGATGATGTAGAGTCTTGAGTTTTCAATTCCTAATATATATTAGAATTAGATGCACTATCAGATATATTTTCTGATTCTTTAGGAACATCTCTCTAAGATATATACTTGGGAGTTATAGATGTAATGTTAGTAGTTATAGAGCTATTTATTTTATATGAGACAAAGTTTCTTTGTTAGAGTAATCTTTAATAAGTAAAGAAGTTACTTGTAATTCTGAATAATCTAAGAAGTTGGAGATTTGGCAACTATAGTTGTCCTATATATTAGTAATTGCTTGGATTTGCTTTTTGATTTCCTTGAAATTATATTTCAATTTAGTTACTTTGGCTTTAAGCTGAGTATTCTCTTCCATAGCATATTCTAATTCTGCAATTCTAGTCTCAAGCTCTTTTTTTTCTTTTGTAATATGTTCTAATTCTGCAATTCTAGTCATAAGTCTGGCATTTTCTTGTTTCAATAATTCTAGTTTATATCCTATTGTTTTATATAAGATGCAGATATGTTCAAAATTTATACATATCTATCTTCAGATACTTATTATTATAATTATCAGATTAAATATTATGTATAGAAAACCATGACAAAATATTGTGATAATAAAAATTTCAGTGAAGTGGACATAGTCAAAAAATTCTTGATCATATATAGATATTAATATTTATATAATATAATAAAATCTAAAAATAATATATATAAAGAGTAAATGTGATTATGTATGTGAAATTTGACCCACATATAGCAGACATATGTTAAATATAAAGTCTGAAATGTGACAAACTTTATTTTTTTTAGAACATGAAAAATATAATATATTTACAATAAGGGGAATAATTGAATTAAAAGCCCTGACAAAATCATTATTACTCCTATTACTAAGATACTAATGTTATTTCTTTTAATCCTACTTTTATTAATAAAGTTGAAGTTCATAATTCTATTATATAAATTTAAGCTAGTCAAATATATTACACAGTTTCAATCTTTTCTAGCCAATTATCATTTGCAAATCACTGAAATTTTAAACTTTATTAAGATGTATTATATATAAAAAATAAATATATATTAATTAGTTATAAATAATCACCTTTCTAAATATATCTTTTACCCAATCAAGAGCAACTGAAATAGTTGGTTGATTATCTGGATTATCATTATATAAATCCATGCTAAAGCTTAAAAGTTCTTGAGGAATATCTCTGACATTACATGAACTGACTAAATTTCCAATATCTCATATATCAGCCTTAAAATTATACTTTTTAATTAGTATTTCAGAGCATAATCAATTTCAGAAAATTCTTTCAAAGGCTCATCAGAAGGGGAAAAGTTAGCATAGTTAAAGTCGATTAAAATGAATCTTTAATATCCATCATAATAGTGAATAATATTTAGCCATCGAATATCTCTGTACATTATCAGTCTGGACTTAATTTCATGCATATTCTGTTTGAATATTATAAAAATATATAAATATAATATAATATGTAATAGTAAAAATATTATATTTATATCAAACTTCACCTTCAAACAAGTTAGTATACAAATTAATGCTTGCAGTAATTCTTTGAGATCATTTAGTTCTTGTTATTCTTTATGTGATAACAAATTAATAGAATATATAGATGAATATTCTAATTTATTGGAAAATCTAATATTATTTGCCTACATAAATAATTGGAAATAAATAATTAGGGTGTATCCTAAAAAAGATATAATTTTTAAACTTATATGTAATATTCCATAAATTTCTTTTAAATATGTAACTTGTTCTTTGTCTGCAAATTTTTTCTTAATTGTATATCCAAGTTCAATAATAGTTCCATTTGGTCAAATTATTATTTGAAATTCTGGCAAATCTCTAGTAAGGCATAAATTCACTATAATAGATAATATATAACCTAAATAACCATATAATAAATTAGTACTTTGTAATAATAATTTAAAGCTCAAATAGAACTTACAAATATTTTGAAGAAAATTCATAATATAAATTCTATCTGGCAAATACTCTAAATTAAATTCTGCAATCTATTCAAAATAAATACTTGGTTTTCTCTTTTTAGTTGACTTATTTTCAGGCTTATACAAAATAACAAATGTGACATGAGTATCAACAGCATAATATACAAAGATATATGGTGCATCTTTATAGATTTAATCATTAAATTTATCCACTAATTCTCTTGAAGGATCTCCTACTTCTTCATGAGACTTTTCTTTATCTTGAAAAAGATAAGTATTTCTCACTAATACTATCATATCTGGATGATTGCAACCTATGAATTTTTTATTAATATATATTATACTTATCAATTATACTATTTAATTTACCTGTTGAATTACAATCAAATTTCAATATTGGCAAACTCATGTTATACTTTTCAAATATCTCTAACATATTTTTAATAATACTATTCCACAAATTATAATATGAGTCTTCAGTTATTCTATATAAAGAAGAGTAAATTAACTGCTCTAAAAGTTTTACAAAAAGAAATATACACTCTGCTTCTATACTTAATATAAAATATATATCTCATTCTTCTTCAGTTATATCATCTGGACCTGTAGTACTAATTTAGTAAAATGATCAGGAGAAAGCAGTATTTTTACTGAAGGATTTTTATTAAGAAAATTTGTCAAGTCAGATTTATGAGAAAGTTGATTGGGATTTTGAATTAATTGCTTTATTATTTCAATAGAAATATCTATAATAATGAAGTATTGTAAGAATATCAGAATAAGAGTGAAGTGGAAAAAAAGAAAAATTAGGAAAATTAGAACTTATCTTTCAGTATTACTAATATGGTGGAGATAGTACATATAAGTTGATTATTTTTTTTTGCATTTAATAGCAGTAAAAAAAAAACAATAGATAGTTATTTCCATGTTTCTTAAGAATATAATGCCTTTTGTGAGTAGGGGTACATAAATTAACAAATCTTAAAGCTTTTGCTCTAATGTAAATATTTTCTGCAACTCTTCCATCTGCTTTCTACACATCCTGACATCATCCTTCAGTCTCTTCTTCTCCATAGCCAGCTTGTTCTTTTCTTCTTTCCATTCTTGCTGCTATACTGCAGTTCCTTTTCCTTTCTGCAATTTCATTTTTAATTTATTTATATGTAATTAGGATTTAAGTATTAAATAATAGCATATAAGAGATTTTTTATAATATATTTAATGTATTTATTTTGTAATTAGTATAAGAATTTAGATATTAGATAGCAAAGAAGTAATATATTTTAATATATTTAAAATTATATAATCATAAAATTCAGAAATTTAAACTTTAAAATTTAAGTATTATCTAAATCAAATATAATATAATATATTTATCTAGATTTTTTAGATTTTAATTACTTGATAGTATATAAAAGAAATAATATTTAAATATTATTTATATTAAAAATATATTTATTAAAATAATAAATCAGCTTAAATGATTTATATTAACTTAATTTTTTTTAAATATGATCAGATCAAGCTAAATAATATTACATAAATTGAAATTGACAGATTGAAAGTGTCAGTATCAATTAGCAATATCATATAATTCAAACTTTTAGAGATTAATTTGGCAAACTCAAATAATTTATTAATAATTTAGTAATACTTCAGAAATAATTTAAAAATAAATTTCATATATTTTTCTTTATTATCTTTTCTTTATAAAATATCTATTTTAATTATTAGTTATCTTTTTATTTTAATTTTATTATTTATATTATTTTTTAACTTATTATATATATTTTATCTTTTTATTTTATTTATTCATTTATAGTTCTTTATTTTAAAACTTATAATTATATATTAGATTAATAAATAAATTATGAGTAAAATTTAGATAAAATTTATATAATCTTAAAAATATATAAATATCTTTGCACTTAAATATAAAATAATGATACTTGAATATTAATAATTTTTTTATTTTTAATAATACTTAAATTATACTTATCTTATAATTATATTTATTTCTTTATTTTGATACTTACTTTTTTTATTGTAATAAATTATATTTTGATTAATTATATATTTTTCTTGTCTATAAAAGATAGATAGTAAATATTCTCTACTTAAAATAAATCAAATATACTTTATTTGATTTTACAAAATTCTTATAAGCTTTTTTATATATAAAAACTTTAATTATTTTTGATATATATTCTTTATTATTTAATATTACAACTATTTTTATAAAAATAGATTTTACCAGAAATATAATTTATAATAAGTTTTGAGAATAAAGACTAAATTCTTTATAAAAATAAAGAGAATTACAATTATTCTAAAGATTTTTTAATACTAATACTTACAAGTATTATATTAATATAAGACAAAAATAAAATAAAATCAAGAAAAAAATTATAATTATAAAACTAAACTAAGGGTAAATATTTAAAACTAAAGTAATAAAACTATAACTAAATTCTCTTATAATATCTTTTCAATAGTTAGATAAATAAAGAATATATATCAAAGTAAAATAAAGCTTTTATATATAAAAAACTCACAAGAATCTTTATAAATCAAATAAAATATACTTGACTTATTTTAAGTGAAGAATATTTACTACATATTTTTTTTAAACAAGAAAAATATATAATTAATCAAAATTACAAGATAAGTATAACTCAAGTATTTTCAAGAATAATTGAATTATTACTATTCAGATACATTTATTTTATATTTAAAGGCAGAGATATTTATATATCTTTGAGATTTTACAGATTCTATCTAAATTTTACTCATAATTTATTTGCTATTCTAGTATATAATTATAAGTTTTAAAATAAAAGATCAATAAATAAATAAGTAAAATAATAAGATAAAATATATATAGTAAATTAAAAAATAATATAAATGATAAAATAAAAATAAAAAGATAAGATAGATATTTTAAAAAGAAAAGATAATAAAGAAAAATAAATAAAATTTATTACTAAATTATTTCTAAAGCATTTTTAAACTATTAATAATTATTTATAAATTATTATTAACTTTTAAGTTATTTATATATTATAATCTTGAAATATTACTAAAGCATTACAGAAATATTGCTAAACTATGAACTATAACTAAATTCATAATTAATATACTAATTAAATTATTCAAAATTATATATTTCTAAAAGATTAATTAATTGACTAAAAATTTGAAGTTTAAAAAATTATGAAATTAAAGAAATTAATATTACTATAATAATATTTGATCTCTCTAAGTAAGATTGAACTCTAGCAAAACTGATTAAATTCTTTTCAAATTTCTTTAATTTTATTATTTTTAATATATATGAAATTATTATAAGTAATTTATTAGAAATAATAAATCTTTCCAAGTTTATATTTTGATAATAGCTAGTAAATTTATTTTTCAAGAAGAAAATCAAAGTAATTCTTTTTGTTTAAGCTAATTTTCTTTATAATTCTATTAACTTTCAAGAATACTATCTTGGAATTTCTTTAAGTAATTTTCTAAAGTAATAATATCTAATAAATTATAATTTATCAGATTAATTATCATAATTTTCAAATAAATTATTAAAGATTATCTGAACTCTTATCTTTTAGCTTTGATCAGATCAAAATTAATAAGTAATATTAGTTATAATTATTATTCTTAAAATTTCAGTATTAATAATATTTACAAATTATTTTACTTTTGTTTTATCATGTAATTTATCTACTTGAGTTAGAGTTTCTTTTACAATTAGTTTTGATTCTTGAGATATTTTCAAAATTATATTAGAATTGAGTTGTCATCTAGTAATAAAATTATAAATAACTTTTTGATTACTATCTTTAAGTATTAATTAATTTTTATTAATTCTATTAAATTTATTATCTTTTAAATATTGATGAAGAACAAGAATATTTTGAATAAAATTGAATTTATTAAAAAAAGTATTTATCTTTTAAAGAATTAAATACTAATAAAAAATTAAGCTAAATAATAAGAGTATTAAAATAATTAAAAGTGATAAAAGTTTAAAGAAAATATTAAAGTAAAAATTCTATATTTATAAAATAAAATTTTTAATAAAAGATCAGCATATATATATACATGTACTACTAAATAAAAATTAAGAAAAAATAAATAAATATTATAAAACTAAAAATCTAATTTTTGTTTTTTTTCTATTAATAATACTTTTATATTATTATCATAGTAATATAAATTTCTTTAATTTTATAATTTTACAAACTTGAAATTTTTGACTAATTAATTGATTTTTAAAAAATATGTAATCTTGAATAATTTAATTAATATATCAATTATGAATTTAATTATAAATTAGCAATATTTCTGTAATACTTTAGTAATATTTCAAGATTATAAGTATATAATTAGCTTAAAAATCAATAATAGTTCACAAATAGTTCATTAATAATTTAGAAATACTTCAGAAATAATTCAATAACAAATTTAATTTATTTTTATTTATTATCTTTTCTTTTTAGAATATTTATCTTATCTTTTCATTTTATTTCATTATTTATATTATTATTTAGCTTATCACATATATCTTATTTCTTTATTTATTTATTTGTTTATTGATTCTTTATCTCAAAACTTGTAATTATATATTAAAGTAGCAAATAAGTTATAAGTAGAGTTTAAATAGAATCTGTAAAATCTCAAAGATATATAAATATTTCTGCTTTTAAATATAAAATAAATATACTTGAATAATAATAATTTAATTATTCTTAAAAATACTTGATTTATACTTATCTTATAATTTTTCTTTAATTTTTACTTGATATTCTGCTTTTAATTATCTTTTCTATTATAATAAATTATATTCTGATTAATCACATATTTTCTTGTCTAAAAAATATAAGTAGCAGATTCTCTTAAAATAAGTCAAGTATATTTTATTTTGATTTACAAAGATTCTTATAAGCTTTTTTATATATATGATAGTTATTATAAATATTCAGAATTTTTGATATAATATATAGAATAATGAAAAATTATCAAAATTATCTGATAATTTAGATATATATTCTTTATAATTTATAAAATAAGTTTGATTTAAATATTTTACAGATTTATTATCAATTATTTTTAATTATTATTATTCTTTTCTTAGTAAAATTTATTGTAAAAAAATAAATCAGATCTAATAAAGATTGAGTTTATATTATTAAAATTAGCTCACCAAAATGCTTACTAAATTTGGTAAAAAAATTATTATAATAATTTTTAACAAGTTGATAAAGAATAAATTTTAACTAAAATAAGTAAATTTTTATCTCTCTCTATACATCATATAAATTTTTAACTTGATTTCTGTTAATTCTTAATCAATTAATTAATCTTTCTAATCTTTTCTTCTTAATAGCCAATTTTTTATTTAAATTTTCTTTTTCTAATTACTTAAAAATAATATTAAGTAAACCTATTACTTTATTATACATAAAATTATTTATTATATTACAAAGAAGATATTTATAAATTTTAATATAATTTTGATATTTTTTTATTAAATAATTAATAAAAATATAAAGTTAGCTACTTTTGTAACTATTTTTAGTTTTTATTATTTAATAATATTTTTAATAAGATATTATACTAATATGTCTTAAGTAATTTTATTCTTCATATTAAAAAATATATATTTGACAAATTTCATGAAATTCTATTTATTCTTTATCATATAATTTATATATAAATTTAAAAATTCCAAATATTTATGATAATTATTGTAAAAGCTTTATTTTATTTTAATATATATTCTTTATTTGTCTAACAGTTAAAAAGATATTGTTAGAGAGTTTAGTTAGTATACTAAATCTTTTATTTTAGTTATAGTTTTATTATTTAATTTTTAATATCTATCTTTAATTTAATTTTTATAATCATAAATTCTCTTTATTTTATTTTATTTTTGCCTTGTATTAATATAATACTTGTAATTATTGGTACTAAAAAATCTTTAAAATAATTATAATTCTCTTTATTTTTATAAATAATTCAGTCTTCATTCTCAAAACTTATTATAAATTATATTTCTAATAAAATCTATCTTTATAAATATAGTTTATAATATTTGATATTCTTTCTATAGATCTCAAACTTTTAAAGATTTCTTTTAACTTGTTTTTATTATCTTTATTTATTATTTATTTATTATTTTAAGAATCAACTACTCTTGGAATATTTATTATCTAAATAATTAATTAGTTTATAAGTATATACTGTATTACTTTTTTATTGGACTTCTAATTAATCTACATCTCAGTGAATATAATCAAGAAAATTCTTGAGAATTTTTATCTCACATCAAATTATATAATTATTATTCTTATTATTTTTTTGCTAATTAAAATTCAAATAGAAGATTTATAAATTTTCTTAATCAACTTCACAAAAAAATTATCAAGTTACTTAATATTTTTGTGTTTGATATAAAAATCACAGTTGAATAACAAACTTATTTAATTAATAATATTCTTTTAGTTCTTGAAGAGAAAAACTTTTTTAATTAATTAGCTAATAAAATTAGAATATAAAAGTAGTAAATTTGAAAATTCTAAAAAATTAATAATTATACTTAAAGAAATTCAATCTCAAAATTCTTAATCAAAAAAAGAAATAACTATGATAAAAAAAATAAAAAATCTTATTCAAGCTCTTATAGAATTAACTAAATCATGAAGATTTAAAGAATAGAGAAGATTCTTATTTTAATTTATAATTTTAGAGATAATAATTAAAATCTAATTGAATAATTACATAACTTTGAAGTGACTATCAAAGCTAATGAAATTACAAATAAAAGAAAAATTAAGATAGTAAGAGGATACTTAAAAGAACTAGCTACTATCTGATTTGATTAATGAATTATAAGCACTATTCTTAAATTAACTAATTGTACTAATAATAATTATAAGAATATAATTTTACTTATCAGTTTATTTTTAAATTTTATTTATTTCAAAAGATATAATAATAACAAAATAAATTGAAATAAACTGAAATTATAAAAGAATATATTAATTGATTTATAAAACTTGAAAGTAAAATAGATTCAGAATAAGTCTATTTAGAAAAATATAAAATTCAAATTTTTAAGAAAGATCTCAAATCTAAAATTCAAAAATAGGTTAATTTGAATACTAAAGATACTATAAAAAGTATTATTAAAACTGCTAAAAATATTGAAAAAGCTGATTTAAATTCTCTTGAACAAATTTATCATTAAATTTAAGCTTAATTAACTAATAAATAAAGTATTCTTGCTAAGATTTTGCAAGATCTAACCAATAGATTAGATATATAGAATCTGGTAGAAGATACAATAATTAAAATAATAATAATAATTAGTAATAAAGTTAACTAAAAAATAAATTCAATGTTATCTATTACAATTATAAAGAAAAAAAGTATATTAGTAAAGTATATCCAATCATTTTTTAATCTGAAAATTCTCAATTTAATAATCAAAATGTTTTTCAAAACTGGAATAATTAAAATTAGAATAATAATATTAGTAATAATAATTAGCAAAATCAGAATATCTAAAATAATAATTAATAATCTAATAATTCTTAAAATATAGATATTATTTCTTTTTTGATCTAAATTCAGAATTTAATAGTAGTTTTACAAGTATATATTAGTAATTCTTCAAGTAATTTATCTATATAATCCAGTTTTTCTTTATTAGTAATTCATGATTATCTAGCTGGAGAAAGAAAAAATGCAAGAATTATAAAAGAAAAAGAAGAAAGTGAAAAAAAATAAAGTTACTCAATCTTTATTAGAAGTTTCTGAAGAAGACAAGATCAACCTGAAGAAAAAAACAAAAGAAAAAAAGAACTTATTTTTTAATTCTTGCAAAGAAAACAGAAATATATAATATACTTGAATATTAATCTCTCAAAAAGTTAATATTACTATTATCTAACTTATCAAGATATTTTTCAAACAAAGAATTCAAATATCAAAAGAAATAAGAAAAGAATTACAAAAAAAATTAAAATAAAAAATTATATTTATTCAAAAGATCAAAATAACTTTAGTCTAATATAAAGTTAAGATTGATAAGATTCCTATAAATTTAATTATAGATACTAGAATATTAGAATATATAATATTATTAGTCATGAATTTCTTAAATAACTTGAAATAAAAATTTAATAAAAATCTAATATTTTCATATCTAATATTAATAGATATTTCAAATAATTACTTAAAATAATTAATAATCTTCTAATTATTATTGATAAAATTATAATTCTAGCAAAAATAGATATTATAAAAGCTCAAATCTATAGTCTTATTATAAGAATAAACTGGTTAAATAAAATCAATACTAAAATAATCTCAAGAAAAATATCATGATCTTTGACTAGAATGAAGAAGAAGAAAAAGTATCAATCAAATTTATTTATGAATAATAAAATGCATAATTAGAAGATAATAATAATAAGTTTTAAACAAAATTACTAATAATAAGTTTAAGATTAAAGATCAAGACTTAGAAGATTATAATTTTCTTTATTGGATATCTAATAAATCTTGAACTCAGATTTATACTATAACCAGATGAATTACTGATGTAAATTTTAGAAAAGTTACTTATTAATAATAAATTCAATTTCTAAAGTCAGAAATATCAAAATTTTTAAAGAAGAAATATAAGTTAAAAATATTATTATTATAAACTATATTCATAAAGATAGATTTTATTAGGAATATAGTTTATAATAAGTTTTGAGAATGAAAAATCAGTAAATAAATAAGTAAAATAAAGAGATAAGATATATATGGTGAGTTGAAAAATAATATAAATGATAAAATAAAAATAAAAAGATAAGTTGTATATTCTAAAAAGAAAAGATAAATAATAAAAATAAATTAAATTCATGACTAAACTATTTTAAAATATTTCTGAACTATTATTAAACCATTTGTGAACTGTTATTAATTTTGGAGCTAATTATTTATTTATAATCTTGAAGTATTATTAAAATATTGCAAAAATATTATTAAATTATAATTGAATTCATAATTAATATACTAATTAAATTATTTGAAATCACATATTGATCAAAGATCTACTGATTAATCATAATTTCAAGATTTAAAAAATTATAAAATTAAAGAAATTTATATTATTATGATAATATTTGATCCCTTTAAGTAAAATCAAGCTCTAGTAAAATTAATTAAATTCTTTTTAAAATTTCTTTGATTTCTTCATTTTCTATATATACAAGATTATTATAAGTGATTTATTAAAAGTTATATACTTTCTTAAATTTATATTTTAATAATAATTGATGAATTCATTTTTTAAGAAGAAAATATCTTCTGATCAAAGTTACTCCTTTAGATTAAGCTAATTCTCTTTGTAGTTTTATTAACTTTCTTGAGTATTATTTAGATATTTTTTTCAATAATTATTCAAATTAATAATATCTAATATATTATAATTCATTAAAATAATTATTATAATTTTTAAATAGATTATTAAAAATAGTTTGAACTCTTATCTTTTAGCTTTATTCAGATTGAAATTGATAATTAACATTTGCTATAATAACTATTCTTGAAATTTCAGTATTAATAATATCTACAAATCATTTTATTCTGATACTTTCTTGTGAATTATTTGTTAATATGTGATTTGATTAATTAATATTGCTCCAATATATTTTGTAAGTAAGTGAAAGATATAAAATTGTAAAGAAAAATTAAATTGAAGGGGATGACAATAAGAGCAGAAGTCTTGAGGAGATATTTTAATAGGATAATTAGAAATTTGATATGTCTCAAGATGGTAATTAATAGGTAATCTAATAAAAGAATAATAATTGGTTATGAAAACTCAAGACACAAATATTTATCAATTATGGATAAAGAAAGAAAGGATATAATAAAAGAATAAAGAAAAAGATAAGGGAAATAGAGAAGGTATTTATATAAATTCTAAACTAAAAT
>CAJVPS010002507.1:0-12154 GCA_910591765.1 Ambispora leptoticha | reverse complement strand
TAATTGTGAAACTAGTATCAGCATTAATAATACATCGTCTGGAATAAAGAAAAAAAAAGAGGTGAAGGAGGGATAGGATATTTATAAAGAAAAGAAATGACGCGTGATCGCGTGATAATGTTTTTTTGTTTTTTCTCTCGTTTGTTTTTATTACCCGATATGGTGGACAACAAACCCGATATGGGTCTATTGGATGATTTTTATATTATGCAATTAGGGGGATGCCATTTATCACGTGATATCATCCAATTAATAGATCCACCCATCCATGTATGGTGTGATAATGTAAAATAACATAGCATAATAATTAATATAATGTAAATTTGCATGAATTAATGTAATATGGATCTGTATCAGTTGATATTGATACACCGTAGCATGGAATTGGACTACATTGAGAATTGACTGTACTGTATAATGACATAAAAAATCTTTAGTTAACATTACATGTGATAGTTTTTTTAATCGATTTTCTTTTTTAAAATTATGTAATTAGACATGTAATAAAAAGCACGTGATATATTATGATTTTGTGTTATGTGATAGTCAATATATACTATGCATACACCGTGTATGTATGGTAAAAAACACGTGATAAATGGCACCCCCCTTATTGTCCCACCCCATTACAAAAGACCCCCATGATTTTCACTCGGACCCAGTTATGACGTCACATGTAAAATGTCAAGTGATCCATTATTGCGTCACAGCGTTACATAGATTTAGTCATTGTGAGAAACTTGATGACTTTATCGAACCTAATGAAATTGGTAGTTGCATTTTCAATATTACAACACTTTAAAATATCTTAAAACACATGAAAAATTTAGAGTCTCGGACAAAAATTGAAAAAATGAAAATTACATTTCCTATATCTATAAGTTGATTCCTTACTTCAAAATTAATATCAATCCCAACTGATACAGGTATTCTCGCATTTATTTTATATTCAATCAAAATGATATACATGTGTATTTGAGAGAAATAAATGATTTTTTTTCGTTCATACAAAATCACGCTTCAAACTTTAGGCAGATAGGCCAAAGATTTTTTTTGATTTCGTATTAAATTTTTACTTGTCAGTGAAGCTCACAGCTTTAAGACCTCGTGGACGATTATTTTGACGATCCGAACGTACTAATGGAGCTAATCATCTAATTTATACTACAAATTTATGGTTATTTGGGTGAAGACGGTTAGCTTTAAGGTTCGTTATTTAACTTGAATTTATACCGGGATTTATCACCTACGGTTGATTTACCAACTAATCCAAAGAAAATTCCGCATTGTTTTATGAATATTTCGATCTTGAAATTAAAAAAATTCATAATGAAATGAATTATTGATGACAATAAGAAATATTATCTTTTCTTAATTCGACTATTTTTATGCGATTGCAAATTGCCATCAAATAAAGTCTCTCCACCACTAGCAAAATCTTTTTCATTGAAGTGATATACGCAGCTCTCCTTGACCATCTTAAATTGATGCAGAAAAATTTCTTTATTCGAACGAATCACAAAATAAATGGAAGTCTATTCTTGATAAACAGAGACTAATAAAAATCTTTGTAAACTCGGGAAGTGCTGATTCAATAACTTATCTTTTCCACAGGCATGTAAAGAGAATCCATAGCCTCCATCAAAATTGTAGATTTTTCCTAAAATTAATTTTCATTATCGTTGGAATCTCAATTATCGATGTTGGGAGTTTTTTAATTAATTTTATAATTCTATTATTTAAAATTGTAATTTTTTGATGATATATTACGTTAGTATAGAACAAGGTAACATTTATTATAATTTGCAAAAAATTGATATATATCTCCGTGAAATGCAATAAAAGAAATGTAAATAATTACTAATAATATATATTTAGTGTGATATATTATATAATTGTTAATAAACAAAAATTAATCTATTTCTCTTTATTAGAATCATAAATTGCGAACGACAAAGGTGATATTTTACTACTAATAATGCCATAATTGAATTTTCACACAACCAGTTATATATGGTACCATCTAATATTGCATAAGAATCAAAGTTAACGGGATATGTGCTAAAGATTCTATAACCTGGTGCTGCAATTTCAGGTTTAATATCTAACTCATACGAGGGTTCCAACGAACTAATTCGTGCGAACGGAATTTTTATTGCTGGAGAATCGTTTGCGTGCATGTAATCATGTGAATCAATATAATTACAAATACATGTAGATGGAAAATAAAATTTATCTCTATTTTAATGTTAATGAGATCATTTTATTGCAGGTATAGAGAAAGTTATTTCAATTGTTTTATTCTGCTCTGGTTTAAGCTTCACCTAATTGTCACAAGTGTATTGTGATTGAATTCCAAGAAATTAACAACTTAATTCAACTCTTAAGACAATCGAGTTTCATATCAAGGATTAGAGCATACTTGTTCATATTTAGGAACCTCTACCTCTTCGAATTCGTCACTTTCATCCTCATCGCCTTTGTCTGATTTATCGTTTCATCATTATCTTTTCTTGCATGACTTCAATTGCTTGGCTAGAAGTCGAAACAACATCCATCGGATTGACTATTCGCATCCGTTTCTTGATTCTCTTTGATAGTTTTTTTCTCATGAACTTTGCGACAAAGATTCAACATCAACAAACTTTTACTGTATCAGAATGTAGCACAACCACTTTTTTATCTATTTTGAACTTTGATGCTTTGGCAGCGGTAGCAACTTTTTTATTTTGCACTTGCCTTATTTAAAAAAAAACGCGTGTATAGAAGCAATTCCTTTTTATCGTTGATTATTTAAATGTCGCATATCGGTATACGAATACGAATCATGAACACTGATATAATCACGTATATTATTAATTGAGACAAAAAGTTGATAAATACTTTTCACTGACTCAGTCTAAAGTTGTCCAATTATACGAATACGTGTAATAATTTGACACTTGGAATTTTGAAAATTATGGCACCATATGCGTTCATCAAGTGATATTAAATAAAATTAACAAAGGTATTGGATTTTTAAAAAGAACTTATTTTAAAACAAATGAAATCTCCAAGTCATTTTACGCGTAATCAGAGATACGAAAATAAATTCAAAGACATAACGATTCGCTATCTAAAACACTGGAATTAGATAATGTTCCTTCAAATCACAATCTGCGGATTATTTGGGTATGAAAAAATAAAAAATATCAAATTTGGGGCAAAAAAGCGAAAAATGAATCAGAAAATCCTATAAAAAACTTGGTCTATTAATAAAGTGGTTTAAAATTAGAGGAAAAATGAATAATATTATTATTATTGACATCAGTTTTTCCATAGTGCTATATAAAGTTTGTTTTCTTGTTCCCTATCTTTTTTCTTGTGTAGTTAATAATTCTATCCTTTCTTTATAAGTAAAGATAGCATAAAAACTACATAATAAGATAGTAAAGAAATAAAATAAAAATATATTGGAAGTATATTGAATCTAATTATTTATATAATGGGATAACGCTTGTCTGATGTAGGAAACTATTTTGTTTCCATAATAAAACAAAAATATCGGAAGTGTTCGAGTCTGGATTTAATATTTTGTCATCATGAGCTAAAATATATATTGAAAATTAATCATGAGGCTTTTTTTCCTGCACGGGGAGCACTAAATCTTAACAGGCACTGCTATCAATCAAAAAAAAATAAGATATTAGTAAATAAGTTAATTAATATATATATATATATATATATATATATATATATGATGCTTACATTTATCATTATACGTACTTTGGCATTTATTTGGCGGCAGTGGAACCAACAACAATTTTTGCCACCACAGCTTCAATTTTTACTTTAAATCATAGAATCTTTTGTTACTGCTGTATTTGGTATAATTCATTGTATGAAGTTGATTCAGATCAAGCTATTTTTACGGTTTGCATAGTTCACTCCTTCACCATTACGTAGATTGGATACTAACTATTGGTAATCTCATTTTAAAATGGGTCTGATACCCTGAAAAACACAAACAAGACAGTTTATAAGCTCGACAAACGAAATCACGAAAGAACGGCATCCGAATCACGAATCCGAGTTATAACATCCTAGATGCATAGAATACATGTACCAAAATTATCACGATTTCTGGATTCCGTGCATTCAGGTTGTTGTTATTCGGGATTTCGAACATTGGGATGTCGTTTTTTCGGGATTTCGTTTCACTGGTCGACAGGGTAGGTTTCAACTTAGGTCAAACCAGGGCTAAATAATACAAAATTACAATTTACCCCCAAAAGCAAAGATATGAGTTAATTTTTTTCAATAATTTGCGTTTTCAACTATATTTTTGCACATATTAATGATAAATAACACAATAAAGTCACGTGAAAATCTTTTTTTAAGTTAGACATGTAGACTTATCGTTTCAATGATGACATGACTATCCAAATAGTTTTGACATGATAAACCTCATATCTGAGTTTATCTTGTCAAAATCCAATATTGAAATATAGGGTTCATCTAATCTAAAATGCAACAACTCATATTTTACATCGAGGTGAAAATAGCACTATTCGACTTGTGTTTTGTCAGCTTATGAAATTGTCGGGATTGTGTCTGTCGAAATTGGAACGTTGTCGCTTTACTGAATAATTTTCTGATATTGATGCAAACCGAATAAAATTATATCACTCATTCAATCAAATGAAAGATCTAACATAATTCTTAATAAGCATTAAAAAATGACTTGGACCACAACCAACAAAAAAACGATTAATATTGATTTCCTTGTTATCTTCTTATTTATTGAGTTGCGCTTCACTAACATTAGAACGTAAAAGAAATAGGTGAATGATTACCTATGCTTGCTTTGAACAAATAAAAAAATGTCAATATAGATGCGCACATTGCTGGAATACATACATCGATATCATTTAGCAAATTGGGGTGAGCCGGACAATATATTCCACAAATTTTTTAAAGGAGACAATACATTGAAAAATGTCCGTGGGAATGGTTGTACTAAATGTGATGGCGCTTTTGAATCTAAGAAATTCACCAATGAGTGTGTGTTAAGAAAGGAGCCTATTTAAGAAATTTTTTACGATATGACAATTACATGTACCGGAAAAGGTGAGCATTCTATAGAAATTTTCCTTTTTTTGATTACATGTACATGTATTATCGTTGTGCGTACTGAGTTCTATAGAAATTTTCCTTTTCTGATTACATGTATATGTATTATCGTTATGCGTACTACATGAAGAGAGTTCTAAAGAATTTTTCCTTTTTTGATTACAATTAAATCTGGTAGTGCATCCACCATGATTATTATAGATTCTTTTTATGTGACATAATAGGAGAAAATATATAACGATATTGACAATTTGATTTTCTAAACTATTAAAAGTGGTATGCAAAGAGCAAGTTAGGATCCCTTTTTTTCCGGTATTTTTGAGATACATGTACATGAACTTGATTATACTGCGCACATTATTATATCATTCAAAAGTTATTCTATGCAGCACGAAAAATGTACACAAAGATAACCGAAAAAGTAACAGATAAAAGTTCTATAAATACATGTTATTTGAAAAGAGATTGATAGCATATACGATAAAAAACGTCAATAATGTGTTGTTGTAGTATTCCTAGAACAGTTGCATGGCGCAAGACAGAACCAAAAGTAATCAAGGTTCTCAAAGGAATATTTTTACACCTTTCTCGTATAATATTGTGTCTCTATGTGGTTGTATTGTTTTTTCGATTGGTATCTGATGATCCATTACAAACCGTTGTTTTTGATTATAATCATAACATTCCACCCCCTTGTAAGAAAAAATTTTTTGTTTTTCTCGCTTAATACGTATTTTGTATCTGTGTTTTTGGTACTGATAATGGAATATTATTTGCATTTGCATCGTACATATGTAGATGCTATATTTGTCGCTCCTTTCCCATACAATATAACCTGTGATTTCATTTTTCGTAAGTAGTCGATGTTAACGTTTCCCCATACAAATCTAATTTCTTTTGTTATATTTTTAGAAAATGAATCAATAACCAGCTGTAACAATTACTTAATTCAAAATGGTCCTCAGACAACCTTTTACACGACAGACAATAATTATCTTTTCTCTGGTGATGGGCTCCTATCTGTTGCGTTTTCCTTTCATATAACTAATTCTTCGAAGAAACTCATGACTTTAACTTCGATTTTGAATGTTGCTCTGATCGATCATGGTAAGTTAAATGCTTGAATCTCAATATCGATATAAATAACTACCTATTAACCAAATTACTGTAGATTCAAACTTGTTACAGAACTTAAATTCAAACAAAGGACATACTCAAGCTTTGCTTGAAGAATCTATTAAACAGAATGAGTATATTATTTCTCCATATCAGGTAAGAATGCACATAAAAGAAATTAAGTTTTTTATGCGCACAGATTATTTATCCTTTTTTTTTTTTTTAAGATAAATCGCATTAATTTCAGAAGATATTTAAATGAAAGTATTGCGGAAACTGCAAAGAATATTTTTGGTATTCCTCAGACTGAATATGATCGTGATTATGCCATCGAAACAAACTTTCGTAAGTTTCAAGATTGATATATCATATTATGACTTAATTTAATGCATTGCTTTAAATACCGTTATATAATGAAACAATAGAAACGTCAAATTATCCAATAACGGATCCGACGATTCTAGAGAATGCTCTGACAACAAATCCAGAGTTATTATTTTATGCATCTTTGAGTTTCGCACTAACAACTCACCAAGAACCGAAAATAGGACAAAAAAAGTAAATTTCTTGATTATCAAATGCTTTGTCGTCGTCGTCGTCGTCGTACTAAAATATAAATAATATTCTCTTTCTTTTTTTTTGATCATATTAAAGAAACATTGATGTAAGTTTTAATTTTTGTCAATTATTTTCATGCGACAAAAAAAGATTAATTTTTAATAAATTTAGTTATTAGGCATTCTTAGTGCTCTTGGTGGCACTATGAGCAGTTTGGCCGGTGTTGGTATCTTTCTTTTTGGTAGGTTTCACTTGATAAATTTATTCAAATTTAAGTCAAAAAAATTTTTATTAAAATTTAAAATAAATAGGAATTGATCGAGTAAAACCATGGGGATTCTGCCAAAGAATCTTTATAGTCAGAGATCCAATTCAAAAAAAACTATATAAAACACTTGGCGGCCCAAAACTACCGCTTGTCGGTGTCAGTGACGAAAAAACAAAAGAGCTTCAAAACAGTGACGAAAACAGTGACGAAAAAGCAAGTTTGAAAGATCTTCAAAAGCAGCTAAATAATTTAGAATTATTATTGTGTGAATACATTATTGATCATTCGTATCTTGACGAAACTCAAAAAAACGTAGATAAAAAAATTAAAGCTAAACCTTTGTATCTAGAAAGTAATGTTTGAAAGTTATAAAGTTTACTTATTTTTAATAGATAGAGCTGAACGTGTTTTATTTCTGTTTCATATTTAATTATTATACATTATACAGTTATTTATTTGAATTAAATTTATTTTTGGGCGTACATGTATTATCTTTTTTATGTATATTAATATTAGCTCTAGTTGATAAATTAAACGCATTATTCTAACATCGTTATAGCACATAATTTACCGAGTCCATGGTTTTCAGTCATATTTTGAGTCATATTTTTTGCCAGAGGACAGAATATTGTTTGATTCGGAATCCTCTTGTCATTGACTTGTATCTTATCTCCAGCAACACATACCTTACCTCTATGTTACACGAAAAAAAGAAGAGCGTTATCTTTGTCATAGAACTGTTGCGAAAATCATGTGTGACGAACCTAAATTTTAATTTAGTTAGTACTGTCCCGAAACGCGTACGCAAAGATCCCAGAAATTCCTATAAAAAAATTCTTATCTTAAAATATCAACATTAACGCCGTCTATCCAAAAGCAAGAAGTAATTTATTAAAAACTCTTATCTTGCACGCCCAAGCTATTCGTTACAGAATATTATCCAACGATCTTTTTCCCTCACATATTTCGTGATCAATAATTAATTTTAATGAATACTACTTTTATTACCAATAATACTTTTTAATTATACAATATTTTATATTTTTATTTATTACGTCAATATATATATAGATACACATATTTTCTTTCTTTTGACCACACATTGAATGGCCCGTAACAACCTATGAAACTGAACTCTAAATAGCTGTGAAGAAAGACAGTTGCGCAATAACGAAGCAGTATATATAGGGTAGCTAATAGAAAGGTTGTAAAATACAGGCAAAATTGATTGATTTGAAGAAAAATATTTAATTTGAAACTTACCTAGCTTTGCTTCAGTTTTATTTCTTTCGTGCCAAAATGAAATCGATAGCTTTAATTTTATTTGTGCTTAACAAATTGAAGGCTTTCTAGTCTTGGTTATACAAAGTTAATGCATTGCTTTGTTTCTTTGATACTGATTTTATTATTTAATGCTAATATTATTATTTTGATATTGATATTATTAGTTTTTATTTTATGCATTTGGATTACAGTTCTTATTAAATGCCTATTTTTGCTTAAGTATAATCAAATAAAAAATTAATATTTACAGCAATTATTCTTTTAATTATAATAGTAAATCTTGCTCTTTTGAAATTAATATATTATCTTTGTTCAAGATTGCTCAATCTAAAAGATTGATACAGAAGAACTTTAGAATCCTAGTGGAATTCATTTTGAAGAATTATTCAGTCTTCACTCCCACCTCTTGTATATACTCAAATTTATTAGTCAACCTAACTTTTGAATTGAGTGTAATAGTATTATCATTTTCACTATCAAATTATAAAGATGACAAGAATTATTTACTGTATACTCTACTTTTTATTTTAATAAAGATTTGACTATATTAATATATTAAATATAAATTTATTAAATTTATTTTTGAAATTATACTGAAAAAAGATAAAATTCTTTTTAAACAAAATAATAATTCAAAAAATCTTTTTAAAAAAGAATAAAAAATTGATTTTACTTTGAACTCTATTAATATAATCTTATATAAATAAATTTTAACAAAATATTAATTGCATTAATATCAGAATAAACTAAGAAAATAATACAAGTATATAATTCCTGATTAATATATATAAGTATAATCTAATATTTTTTAATTATAAATATTTTCTTAGAAAAAATTTGCTCTTGATATTCTATTTTAAATTAATTAAAATATAAAAAATTTATTTTTATTTAATATTATCAAAAAACTAAGCTTTATAATTAATATTTTAATAAATATATAATTTTATAATAAAAGTAACTTATAAAGAATTTTTATATAAGTAAAATTATAATAAAAATGAATTTGAATAATATAATATTATATATAATTTAATATAAAATTATAAAAATAGAAATTTTAAATTTTAAAATATAATAACTATTAAATATTATATATTAAAATTATTAATTTATTAATAAATATATTAAAAATTATTTATATTAAAATATAAAGTTTATAATTTAATTTAATATATTTTTTTCTGAAAGAATTATTTTAATTACAAAAATTTTTTTAATTAAATTTCTTTATATTAAATTATAAATTATCAATTATCAAATTTATCTTTTAATTACAGAATAAATATATTTAATTAAGAGATTAACAAAGAATTTCATGTTTAATTTTTATAATTTTTAATACAAAATGATTATCAGAAGCTAATTTTACTTTTAAACTAGTTCTTTAATAATATAAGATAAACTATTTTATTTTGCTAGATTAAATAAAGCTTAATATCTGTTTCTTATTAATTATCTTGTTTTATTTATTCTAATACTAATAATTTTGAAGAATCTTAAGTTAAAATAATCTAATTTATAAAATTACTTAATATTATTATATATTAATATCTCTTATTAAAGATATATATTATAAATATAAAAGTTTTTATTTTTGAGAAATCTAATTTAATTTTTAAAATAATTAATTTTAATCTATTTAAATCTATATCTAAAATAGTTAATACTTATTATAATAATATATTATTTTTAACTAATTTTGATTATATTAATAATAATAATAACTATTATTTAGTAAATACTAAAAGTATAAGTTTTTTAATTGAAAGTATTATAATAAAAAGTATTATAAATAATATATTAGACTTTAATATAAAAATAAAATTTTATTTATAAAATTAAATTTAAAAAAGTATAAATTTTTGTAAAAATATATAAAAATAATAATATTATTACTATAGTAACATAAAATTTCTTAATTCCTTAATCTTTTTCTAGTTATGAAAAATTATATTTTATTATAATTTTTATTGATTTTATAAATATCTCTTTTTCTTATTGTTTATTATTATATTTATCATTATATTTCTATTTTTGAATATTATATTCTATTTAATATTTAGAATTTACATTTTTATTATCTTATAATATGATATTTATATATATAGTAGAATAGTATAATAAAATATTATTTTTAATTTTGGTAGAATAGTTACACTTGGATGATAATCTCAAATATCTTTTCATATTTTTGACAACTTGCATCATATTTAAGAAAATTCCATCAGCTGAGATCTGAACCCATTTTCTAATCTCTGATTTTAATTCTCTTCTATATGTTTGAATTTTATATTCTTTTGGATATTTATTTTCTGAATCTACTTTACAAAGTAGATTTATAAATTTATCTATATATTCTTTTACAATACCAGTCTGTTGTAATGTTTTAATTTCATCTTGCCATTGATCAATTCTCTCTCAGATATGAAAGTGAGTTACAAACTGATAACTAAAATTGTGTGATTAGTCATTATTATCATTTTAGACTATTAATCTGATAGTATTATCTCTTTTTTTTTCATCATATCATAAGGTGATAGCATCTTCTAAATATCCTTTAACTAACTATACTTTCTGACATTAGTAATATTATTAGCTTGAGTAGTGATATTAAAGTCTTTAAGTCATTCTATTGAATCTTGATTATTTTCTTAGTATTTTCTGATAGTAATTATAATTTTTTTCATAGACTGGATATTTTAATTAGCTATTCAGTTAGTGAAAGCTCCAAGAGCTGCAATAAGATTATCCAAGTTATTTGGTTATGCTATTTAATTATCTTCTTCTTCTGATTGATTATTGCTTTTTGAATTGATTTAAATATTTTCTTCTGAACTGAAATAATTATTTTCTTCTGATTTTGAAGTTAATATAGATTATATAGAGTATGTTGGTAAATCTTCTGAGTTTTTAGTCTTAGAATAATATCTGTCAGTATCACTGTAAATAGAAAAGATTCTTGATTGAAAGATAAAGTCTTGATAGGTGAACTATTGATAGAATTATTCAATAAAATCAAGTTATTCTTCTTGAATATTAATTCTATTAAATAGAAAGATATTTACTAGTTATACTATTCTTTGTCTTAATTAACTAATGTGTATTTCAGTAAGATCAAGTTAAATTAATTCTTGAAATAACAGATATATAATTTGATTAATTAATACTATTCCAATATATTTTGTGAGTAAACAAAAGATGTAAAATTGTATAGTGAAATTAAATTGAAGAGGATGATAATAAGAATAATAATCTTGAAAAAATATTCTAATAGGATAATTAAGAATTTGATATATCACAAGATGATGATTAATAAGTAATTTAATAAAAAAATAATAATTAGTTATGAAAATTCAGGACATAAATATTTATCAATTATAAATAAAGAAAGAAAGGATAATAAAAGAAATATAGAAAAATGTATAAATATAAAAAAGATATGGAGAGAATTTTTTTTACAGAAAGAATATCAAAAATATATTATGATAAATTAATAAGTGAAGTTTCACTTGAATTTATCTTAATGATATAGGATTAGGAGAGACTAAAATAATTAAAGGGTGAAGAGAGGGAAATTAGACTATAACTTTCAATAATGACAAAGATTTCTAAGATCTATGCTAATATCTATGGATATTATCTTAATAAAGGGTAAATAAATAAAGAAAAAAAGAAGTAAATCAGAGAAATTATAAAGATTAACTGAATAAAGCTACTAGTAATTGATATAATTCAAGATTTGAATTGATTAAATAGCAAGCTATCAATTAAAGAAGGCTATAATTAAAGTAAAAGTAAAAACTAAAATACAAA
>CAJVPS010002506.1:0-12157 GCA_910591765.1 Ambispora leptoticha | reverse complement strand
ATCTTTTGAAAATACTTGAGTTTTACTTATCTTGTAATTTTTCTTTAATTTTTGCCTTGATATCTTGCTTTCATTTATCTTTTCTATCATAATAGATTATATTTTAGTTATTTATAAGTTTTTCTTATCTGAAAAACTTAGATAGTAAATGTCTTCCACTTAAAATAAGCCAAGTATATTTATTTGATTTAGGAGATTCTTGTAAGCTTTCTCATGTATAAAAGCTTAGTTTAGTATTTATTATCTTAGAATTAGTATTTTTTACTTCAGTTTTTATATTTGTTATATTGATATTAATATTTATTATCTTAGTTATAAGTATTTATTGCTTTAGTTTTTGGTATTAACTCTTAATTTAGTTTTCATGATCACAACTTTTTTTGTAGTTATTTTTATTTTTGCCTTGCATTAATATAATACTCATAAGTATTAACATTAGAAAATCTTTAGAATAATTGTAATCCTCTTTATCTTTATAAATAATTTAGTTTTCATCCTTAAAACTTATTATAAATTATATTCATAATAAAATCTATCTTTTAGAGTATAGTTTGTAATATTTAGTATTCTCTCTGTGAATTTTATCTTCTAAAGATCCACTTCAACTCATTTTTATTATTTTATTTATTATTTATTTTTATTATTTTAAGAATTAGCTATTTTTGAGATATTAATTACCTAAATAGTTTATCAGTTTATGAGTATATATTACTCTTTTATTAAACTATCAATTAATCTATATCTTAGTGAATATAACAGAGAAAATCCTTGAAAATTCTTATTATATATTGAATTTTATAACTACTACTCTTATTATTTTCCTATTCATCAAAATTCAGATAGAAGATTTATAAATTTTCTTATTTGAACTCAGGATTATCATGTAATTTTCTATAAAAGACTATTACAGGAACTTTTTGATAATATTATACAGCAAAATCTTATATCTAATCAACTTTAAAGAGAAATTATCAAGTTACTTAATATCTTTGTATTTGAAAGTAAAATCACAGTTAAATAACAGAACTACTTAGTTAATAATATCCTCTTGATTCTTGAAGAGACAGATAATTTTGAAACTCTCTCAACTAATTAATCAATAGAATCAGAATATAAAAGTAGTAGTTTAGAAGATCTAGAAGAACCAATAGTCATAATCAAACAAATTTAATCTCAAAAATCTCAATTAAAGGAAGAAATTATTATGTCAAACAGAATGAAAATCCTTATTCAAGCTCTTGAAGAATTAACTTGATTTATAAAAATTCAAAGAATAAAAAAAATTCTTATTCTAATTTATAAATTTAAGAGTAATGATCAAGTTCTAATTAAATGATTATATAATTTTGAAGTAGTTACAAAAGCCAATAGAATTATTAATAACAGAAAGAGTGAGATAGCAAGAGAATATCTAGAAGGATCAGCTGCTATCTGATTTGATTAATAATCTATAAGTAATAATCTAAAATTAAATAATTAAAAAAATAATGATCATAATAAATATAACTTCACTTGTCAATTTATTCTTAAATTCTGTTTATCTCATAAAATGCAATAATAGCAAAATGAATTAGAATTATTAAAGCAAACTGAAATAGTAGAAGAATATACAAACTGATTTATGAAACTTGGAAGTAAATTAAATCCAGAATAAGCTTATTCAGAAGAATATAAAATTCAAATTTTCAAGAAAGATCTTAAATCAGAAATTCAAAAATAAGTTAATTTGAATGCTAAAGATACCATGGAAAGCATAATTAAAATTACTAAAAATATTAAAGAAGCTGATTCAAATCTACTTAAACAAATTTATCATCAAATCCAAGCTTAATCAACTGCTAAATGAAGTACTCTTACTAAGATCTTGTAAGATCTGACTAATAGTTTAAACTGTATAGAATCTGACAAAAGATATAATAATTAGAATAATAATAATAATCAGTAATGAAATTAGTCAAATAACAGATTTATTATTATCTATTACAGTTATAAAGAAAAAGGATATGTCAGTAAATTTTGTCTAAATAATTCACAATCTGTAAATTAATCATCTAACAATCAAAATACTTCTCAAAATTAGAATAATCAAAATCAAAATAATTATTTAGTAACCTAATAACTCACAAAACCTGAATATTACTTTTCTTTTCATTCAAATTCAGAATTTAATAGCAGTATTACAAGTATCTGCTGCTGATCCATCAAGTAATATATCTATCTAATCTAGTTTCTCTTTATTAGTAATTTATAATTATCTTGCTAAAGAAAGAAAATATTAAAGAATTATAAAAGAAGAAGAAGAAAGTAAAAAAGAAAATGAAGTTACTTAACCTCTAGTAGAAGTTCTAGAAAAAGATAAGACTAATCTGAAAATGAAAAAATGAAAAAAAGAAAGAGCTTATCTTCTAATTCTAGCAAAGAAAGCAAAAACCTATGATATATTTGAAGACTTGACATCTCAAAAAGTCTATATTATCATAATCCAACTTATTAAGATCTTATTTAAATAAAGAATTCAAATATCAATAGAAATAAGAAAGGAATTATAGAAGATACTCAAATAAAAAACAATATTTATTCAAAAGATTAAAATAACTTCAGCCTGATGTGAAGCCAAAATTGAAAAAACTTCTGTAGACTTGATTGTGAATATTAGAGCATCTGGATGTGTCATTAGTCATGAATTCATTAAATAATTAGAGATGAAAATTTAATAAAAATCTAATATCTTCATGTTTGATATTAATAGACATTCCAAATAATCTTTAGGAGCAATTGATAACTTCTTTATTATTATTAATTGAATTATAATTCCAGCAAAAATGAATATTACTAAAGCTTGAATTTATAGTCTTGTAATAGGTATGGATTGGTTAAATAAGATTAATACTAAAATCAATCTCAAGAAAAATATAATAACTTTTGATTAGAATGGAGAGGAAGAAAGAATATCAATTAAATTCATTTATAAATAATAAAATGCTCAGCCTAAAGATAGTGATAATAACTCTGAAACATTCTCAAGTGAAATCTTTGATAAAGAGTTCAAAATTAAAGATTAAAATCTAGAAGATCATAATTTTCTATAGTGAATATCTGATAAAACTTAAATTCAAATTCATATTTCATCCAGATAATTTAATAATATAGACTTTGAAAAAGTTTCTTATCTAACTATAAACTTAATTTCTAAAGTTAGAAATGTTAAAATCTTTGAAGAAGAAGTACAAGTCAAGAATACTACTCTCATCTAGAAGAAATACTCAAAATTAGAAGAAAAATTTTAGTAAACTCACTATTAAAGTTCTTAATAGACTTCTGACTAGAGAGAATTTATTGCAGAATATTAGTATCATTACAAATTGTTCACTCCTAAACATAAATACTCTTAATACTTTGATAATTTAGTTATCTGGATCAATATTAAGAAGAATATATCAAATAATCTATCAATAATTTTATCTCAGAATGAAATCAAAGACAAGTGATTAAAAGTAGAATATGTCTGAGAATTAGAGAAAATATTTATTACTAAAAAAAGATTCTTTTCAAGAAGTGAAGCTTTAAGAAAGTTAAAGATAGAAAGCAGAATAGTTAAATATTTACACTATAAATACTTTGTGAATAGTGAAATTATTTCAGAAGCTTGAGATAAAAATGAATTTGAAAAGTAATATTATATTGATTGCTTTACTTAATAATAATTCAACTTATCTGTTTGTAATTATTGTGAACTTTAAAATAAAGCTAGATACTTTCTTAAAGTAATCTAAAGATATAATAAAGTCAAATATTTTTATGACTACACTAAGTAATATATATATAGTCACCTCAAAAAGTAACATCTGATTTGTATATATAATAATATAGACAAATATATGTATCATGTTTTCCTATTTTTTATTATTATTAATCCTAATTTTTTTTGATTATTTTTTTCTTTTACTTTTAAATAATACACTAGATAAAACTTTTTAGATATAAATATGATACCTGTTGTACTAGTAGACTATCTCTAACAAGGATAAAAATAATGATTTTTATGAAGTTATAAGTGTTAAGCAAGTTGCAAGAAAAATGTGGCATAATCTGATTAGAGTATAATGATCTCTTATCAAGTACAAAAAAATAGGAAAAATAAAAATTTACCACTGTTTGAGAGATCATAAGCTTATAGTTATCAAGAAAAAAATACATATATGCAAGAAATTAAAAAAGATATTTCAAGCTATTTCATACTATTGGTAATAAAAAATCTGTGCAAAAACTTATTGAAGATTCTCTAAGGTAATTTAATCTCTTTCATAATATAATTTGCTTATTACAGTTTGCTTAGTGCTGATTTACTCTATTTGAATTTATTTTATTTTTTTTCCTAATGTAGATAAAGTTATTTTCTCAAATCAAAAAAATGTGTTATAACCTAATAATAGTGTAATGATTTCTTGCCAAGTACAAAAGAGATAGAAAAATAAAAATTTTTCACTGTCTGAAAGATCATAGACTTTTAAAAATCAAGAAAAATAATACACTTATACAAGAAGCAAAAAAAATATCCTAAGCCATTTCACAATATTGGTAATAAAAAATTTATATAAAATCTTATCTGAAGATTCTCTAAGGTAATTTGATTTCTTTTTATAATATAATTTATTCATTAATTTGAGAGAATATGATGTTTCAAAAAAATAAAACTTGATCTATATTAGAAAAAGAAGTCATAAATAAAATTAAATAGAGAAATCAATAAATATTATATTCTTATAACTCAAACTTTATAGAAATGTTGCCAAGTTATTATAGAATAATATTCTAAAATATAAAAGCTTCTCAAGAATCACATAAAAGCTTGAGATTACTCTGAAGAAAATTCAATATTTTGGCTTTTGAGAAGATTATAGGCTGAATGACTTGAGAAATCAAAGTAATATTATAGTCATATGAAGAGTTAATAATATATTATCTATTATTAAAAAAATATTTTTATATTTATAAGATAGAAATAAAATAAATCTGAAATTTTATTTTTTAAAAAAATTAGGTATTACTTTCTGTGGTAACTATATATATTTAATTATGATGATTAGTAAAAAAAATAATGATATTATCAGAAAATTAAGAAGTAATAGTAATCTATTGAATATCTATTAATAATATAACAAAATTGAAAAAACAATTGTCTGATATATTATTAAATATGATAAAAAAGAAGAAATATAGTATATAATCTATAATAGTTCTGAAGAAGCATCAGCTCAAGAAATTTTCTTGACTATCTATCAATAACTATTTTCATTCTGAAGAAAACAACTTGTTAATTAAAATATATTAATGTGAAACTCTACAATAAATATTTGATTTCTTGTGATTCAAATACTTGTGATGATTATATATGATCTGAATAGATTAAAGAACCACTAGAAGAAAAATACTCAGATCCAGAAAAAGAAAAAAAAGCTAAAGATAATGATTATGATTCAATTGAAGAAATTCTAAATGAATACTATACAGCATCTGGAAATTATGAAGATGAAGTAGAAGAAGAAGAAAAACTCAAAGAATAATCAGCAAACTTAATAATTAAAATCTATAATAATAAAGACAAAGGAAAAATATCTAAACAAGTTCATGAATATAATATAGGCTTTGATCTCAGATATTTTGAAAGTAAAGCAATCCTGGTCTAATTTTACTAAATAATTATGATTGATTTTTATTTAATAATTGAAGTTTCTGTAAGAACTGTTTGTCAATTGATTTCTTAATCATCATTAGTCAAAGAAAGAAATAAAAATTAAAGAAGAAACTATTAATATTAGATATACTGGAAATATAGAAGTTTTTTTATATAATAATTCAAATAAATCTTATGAAATTCAATCTAATAAACAAATTATCCAAGTAATCTTTTTATAATTTGTCCTAATTGAAGAAATTATATCTGTATATACCAGAGAAGAATTAGAAAAATCATCTTGTAAAACTCAAGAATTTGAATTAATTGAAAAGAATGAAATGGAAGTATACTTTCTAGATAAAGAAGAAATCAAAAAATAGTTAAATAAAGAGAGTTAACTCTTGGATAACAAGATACTCTACATAATTTGTTATAGTTATACAAAGATATTTTTGCATCAGATCTAAATAAACTTGGACAAATCAATATAATTCAATACTCAATTGATACTAAAAATGAAAAGTTTGTCTATTAAAAGACTTATAGAGTAACTATATCTGATCAAGAATTTATTCATAATGAAATTTAATAAATATTAGATACTGATATAATCTAAAAATCCAATAGCTTCTGGATCTTACCTATTATAATAGCAGTAAAGAAAAATATCAAGAAATAATTTTGTATTAATTACAGAAAACTCAATACACTCACTAAGAAAGATGCCTATCTCTTATCACAAATTGATAAAATGATAAATAATCTTGAAGATGCAAAATAATTTTTATTTATAAATCTTACATCTGGTTATTAGTAAATCAAAATAGAATTATCCAGTATTAAAAAGATAATATTTATTTCAAGAGAAGAATTATATGAATTCAAAGTTATATCTTTTGAACTTTGCAATATATCAGTAACTTTTTAATAAGTTATGAATAGTATACTTGAAGATTATAACTAGAAATTCACTATAATTTATATTGATAATATAAATATATATTCAAAAACTTGAGAAGAACATTTAGAATATTTACAAAAAGTTTTTCAATAAATTAAAAAAGCTGGATTAAAACTCAACCTAGAAAAATATAACTTTACCTAAGATAATTTATCCTTCCTAAAATATATTATAATTCAAGATGGAATTTTATCAGATTTCTTAATAATTCAATAAATTCAAGAATTTCTTACCTCAACAAATATTAAGAAGCTTAGATTATTCTTAGAACTAGCTGAATATTATAGAAATTCATCAAAGGATTCTCACAAATAGCAGCATTACTATTTAAACTTTTAAAGAATGATATTATTTTCATTTGAACTGTAGATCAAGAGAATACTTTTCAAACTTTGAAAGAAAAACTTACCTCTATTTCAATCTTAATCTATTCTGATTTCACTAAGAAATTCTATTTTTATACTGATATCTCTGACTTTGGACTTGATGTAATATTATCTCAAAAAGATAATGAAGAAAGAGAATAAGTAGTACCCTATATAAGCATTTTACTTAAACTAGTAGAAAAAAATTATAGTATTACTGAAAAAGAAGCTCTGATTATAGTCTAGGCTGTTAGATAATTTCAATATTATTTTCTTAGATCTCTTTTTGAAATTGTTGCTGATCATAATATACTTTATTAGCTATTTACTAAACAAGTTAATCCTGAATCTCAAATCTCAAGATAGATAATAATCATAATGGAATATAACTTTATTATTATCTATAGAACTGGAAAAACTAATCAAAATGCAAATATACTCTCAAGAAAATATTTACAGAAGTAGAATATCAAACTTACTTAATTAATAAATTATTTGACAACTAATTAAATAGATTATTCAAATCTGATTAACTCAATATAATAGATTTAACCACATATTATAACCTAATAAGATACTTGAAAAATAAAAGTCATTCTATAGAATATACTAAAAAATAACAAAAGAAAATTTGTCCGTAATCAAAATACTTTTTAATAATTAATAGAATACTTTACAAAAAGAATAGAAGAAGAGAATCTATTATACCACTTCAAGTATTAAAAGAAAATGAAATTGAAGTAGTAATAACTAGTATATATTCAAATTTATTTGCTGGACACTTTGAATTTGATAAAATTTATCAATGAATAACTATTAAATATTAGTAAAATAGAATAGGAATAGATATAAAGAACTTTATTAGATCTTGTAAAACCTATCAAAGAACTGATAGATAAACTATAAAATAGTCTTTACATCCTATTAATGTTAAATAACTTTTGATAAAATTATAATCAATCTTATTAGCTCTTGCAAAGTAATCAAGAAAAGAAATTAATATATTACTATAGTAATAGATCTACTTACTAAATAGTCTAAAGCAAAAGCAATTTCAAATAAAAAAAGCTAGTACAATTATCAAATTAATTTTTGAAGAAATAATTTGTAGATATAGATATCCTAAAAAATTACAGTTTAATCAAGAAACTAAATTCATAGCTCAAGTAATTAAAGAACTCATTACTTAATTTAAAATCAAATACAAGTTTTTATCATTATATCATCTACAGACTAATAGAATAGTAGAATAATTTAATAAAATTTTATGTGAAATACTTCAGAAATATTGTATTATATTAGATAAATAATGAGATATGTACATACTATTAGTATTATTTGCATACAAAACACTTTAAAATAATATTACCAAATATAAATCTTTCTTTTTAATCTATAAAAGAAATATCTGATTATCTATTGATTTAAAATATTCATTACCAATAGAAGCAAATAAGAATGAAGATAATAAAATCTTAGATTAAATATTCTTTTTAATCTATCACTTATCAGATGATATCAATACAATACAAAATTGAATCAAAAGATAATTATAACAAATAAAAGAAAGATATAACTCAAAATTATAAAGAATTATACAATTTGAAATTGGTAATAAAGTTCTAGTATATAATATAAAGCAATATGTTATTTATAAAAATAAATTTCAGTCACAATAGAATATAGAATGGTTCTATATTCTTGAAACTCTTAGTAATAAAGCTTATAAATTGTGAAACTAATATAACTAATTATTATACAAAACTTTTAATAGTACTTAACTGAAATCTTATTATAGTAGAGATAAATACTTTAAGCCAAGAATAATTATTAAATATATGGAAATACCAATAACAGAAGAAGAAAATGAAGAATAGATTTTTAGTCTCATGATATTTATTTATTTATCTCTTAATTTTACATAAATCTTATTTAGTAGTATATATATATATATATACTAATTACTTATTAAAAATTTCATTTTATAAATATAAGACTTTTACTTCAATATTTTCTTTTAAATTTTTATTACTTATTATTATTTTAATATTCTTATTATTTAATCTAATTTCTTGCTAGTATTTAACTCTTTAAAGATAAATACTCTTTTTAATAATTTCAATTTTATTCAAAATATTTTAATCCTTCACCAATAATTGAAAGATAATGAATTTAATGGAACTTTACAAATTTGAGAAGATCAGTTAATACTTAATGATAGTAATCAGAAAGTAGTTTACAATTTTATTACTGGAAGATAATTCAATATTAGTATAACTTCAGAAAAATCTTAAAAATCAGAACCAATAGTAGAAGAAACTTCAATCTTAATAGATAATTCACAGAATAATTCTAGAATAAAATGATTTATGAATATAATCAATACAGAAATTTCAAGAACAGCAATTACAATAAATATTAATTATTAATTTTAATCTGAATAAAGCTGAAAGACAAGAATTTAAACTATTTTTAATGACCTATTCAAAAATTATAATAATCAATCTGATGAATTATAATTTATTAGATATTATTACTTTGGATAATTACTCAAAGAAATATCTAGATAATATTCAAGAAAATTAATAGAATTATAAAGAGAAATAGTATAATCAAAAGAAGTTACTTCAATCAGAAAATACTTTCTTCTTGAAAAATGAATTTACCAGCTATTAAAAAAATATGAACTTGAGAAAATATATAATTTCTAATGAATTATTTATAATGATTTTGTGTATATAAGAAATAAAGAAATCAAAGAAATTTTAAAAAGAATTTAATAATCTCACTGGAGCTCAATCTTACTTAGAAAGACTAAATATTATAATAGTAATATAAATTTCTTTAATTTCATAATTTTTCAAACTTGAAAAATTTAACTAATTAATCAAACTTTAAAAGACATGTAATTTTAAATAATATAATTAATGTATCAATTATAAATTCAATCATAATTCAATAATACTTTTGTAATATTTCTGCAATATTTTTACAACACTTCAAGATTATTAATAAATAATTAGCTCTGAAATCAATAACAGTTCAAAAATACTTTAGAAATAATTTAGCAATGAATTTCATTTATTTTTATTATTATCTTTATCTTTTTAGAATATCTATCTTATCTTTTCATTTTATTTTATCATTTGTATTATTATTTAACTTATCATATATATCTTATTTCTTATTTTTACTTGTTTATTTATTGATTTTTTATCTCAAGATTTGTAATTATAATCTAGAGTAGTAAATAAGTTTAGATAGAAACTTGTAAAACCTTAAAGATATATAAATATCTCTGCTCTGAGACCTGAAATAAATATACTTAAATAGTAATAATTCAATTATCCTTTAAAATAATACTTGAATTATACTTATTTTATAATTTTTCTTTGATTTTTGTCTTGATTTCTTGCTTTCATTTATCTCTTCTATTGTAATAGATTATATTCTGATTATTTACAAGTTTTTCTGATCTGAAAAACTTAGATAATACTTAAAATAAGCCAAGTATATTTATTTGATTTAGAAGATTCTTGTAAGCTTTCTCACATATAAAAGCTTAGTTTAGCATTTGTTACTATTATTTTTGTATTTTGGCATTTATTATCTTTGGTTTTAAGTATTTATTACTTAGTTTTTAGTACCATCTCTTAGTTTAGTATTCATGATCACAACTTTATTTTTATATCTTTATTTTATTTTATTTTTGACTTGTATTGATATAATATTCATAAATATTGGTACTAGAAAATCTTTAGAATAATTATAATTTCTTTTATCTTTATAAATAATTCAGTTTTCATTCTCAAAACTTATTATAAACTATATTTATAATAAAATCTATCTTTTAGGATATAATTTATAATAATAAATTATTATTATTATCATCATTTCAGCTTATAGATCAATCAGTATTTGCAAGTTTACTTTGCTAATATCAAGTTGATACAATTTCTCTTAAATATACAGATACTATCTCTATTTTTCTTGTATTTATTATATTATTTGTATTTGCTAAGTGATTAAATTTCTTGATTTAATTCATAAAATTTTTATATATTTTACTATTATAAAAGAGAAGTGATAATATTGATAATTCAGCTTGTCAATTCTGCTAGTTCTGCATTATTACTATTAATAAAGCGAGAGTAGCTATTAGTATTTGAACTGTTTGATCTGCTATTTCTTTTTCTTAATTTCTTTGAAATTGAAGAAAAGATAATCTAAAAAAATTGAGAGGTAAACTTCTTCTTTTAATGATTCTTCTTCTGTTATACTTCTAAATTGAACTGGGATGATTCTTTTTCTATATAGAAGATTAGTAAAAAATATATTAGAAATTGAAACTAAAGTAAATAATGATAAAATTGATATGAGAGTTCTAATTGAAGTATTAATTAGAGTACAAGATCTTAATTACTAGATATAATATGATCTTTATTAATTAAATAAAATAACTTTTTCATATAAACTGTGAATTATACTAGTTATTTCAGTTAGAATTCAGATTGAGTATTTTTAAAATCAAAGTTATAATTAATATTTATTTATTAAGATTCCTTCTCTTAATAGATTTGCTTCAAATAAATTATAAACTAATTGATATAAATCTTTTTCTTATTGTCTAGATAACTGAGATGAATTAAAAAAATTGATTAATCTCTGGTATTATCTTTTTATTTCATAGTTAATTGATTTTGTTAGATTTAGTTTGAATTGATTTCTTGATTAATAATTTTATTTTTAGTTTTATTTTCACAGAGAGAGCATCAAAAAGACTGTTACCATTTTAAGTTTATGTGTATATAAATATTTTAAAATGGTAATAGTGACTATATTTATGATAATTATTTACTTTTATAATTTCAGAAGATTATATAATTAATTATCTTCTTAATAAGATAATATATGAATTATCTTCTTAATAAGATAATTTATACATATTTTACTTCTAATAAAATACTCTTTCAATAAAGCAAAAAGAAAAATAAAGATAAGATATAAGATAAAATATATGTATTTATTAAAGAAAAATATTAATTAACTATTCTTAACTTAGTAATTAATTCTTTTTACCAAACTTAATTATTCTTCTTGACCTATAGAAGAGATATCTGATTACTAATTGATTTGAGATATCCATTATCAATA
>CAJVPS010002505.1:0-12161 GCA_910591765.1 Ambispora leptoticha | reverse complement strand
ATTAATTTTAATCAAATTTTATATAGTAAAATTTAAGAAATAATAATTGAAAAAAGTTATTAGTAAAAATTTTTTTAGAAAAAATATATAATAAAAATTTTTAATTAAATAAGACAGAATTAAAATTTTTATTTTGAAAAAATAATTTATTAATATTTATTTAAAATATAAATCTTTTTGCACCAACCCATAATTTTTATTATTAAATCTTGAAATATTAAGCTTTAAAGAGATTATATATAAAAATTTTCAAAAAAAATTATTAATATAGTTTAATAATATAGATATTTTAAATAATTCAGATTATATTAGATTTTTAAATAATTTAAATATTAATCAAATTATCTTAAATTTTAGTTTGATTTAAAATATATTTACTATTATATATAATAAACTAGTTCATATTAATATAGTATTATATATACTTTTCTATTTAATTTCAAGAAAGTTTTGATAGCTTGTAACTAATATAAATTAATTAACTAGATTATAAAATCAAGATATAATATATTTATATTTTAAATTTTATTTATAAAACTACTCTTTATATTTTATTAAAAATTATTTCCTTGAATAATATATTTTTCTTTTCTGTATAATATTAATACTTTAATTCTAATTAAAACTTTTTATATTTAATAAAAAATAAAAATAATATTTAAATTTTTAATTTATTTTATTATTAGAATTATTTAGTAAAAAATTTTTTATATATAGTAAAATTTCACAAGAAATAATTTTTAATAAAATATAAAGAGCAGTTTCATAGACAAAATTTCGAAATATAAGTTATTTTTTTAAAAAAAATAATAAAATAACTTTTAAATTTTTGTTTGAATTTTTATATTATAACTTGATCTTATAATTTGATTAATTAATATCAGTTATATTGACCATACTAGCCATTATGACTTTTTAGATGATAGTTACACTTTCCTAGCTGAATTTTTTTATTTACTCTTATAAGACATGAGAAGAAAGAATATTAATATATAAAAGATTTTTTAATTCTTTTTCAATCTTCCATGTTATAATCTTTGTATGAGTTTTTACTTTAGCTTTTTTCTTTGAAGTTTCTTTAGCAAGATTCTTGATATATCTAAGTTTCTTTATCAGAGTTTCCTCTGATTAAAAGGTTTAAAATTTTTCTCTTGGAATTCACTCTTGACTTGACTTTTACTTCTTTTGTAAAGCAAAATAGAGTTGTTATTTCTAACTAGTCAAATTGTTACTTTTCTATTTATTATTCTTTGACTTCTTTCTTTTTACTTCTTTTTTCAATACCATAGAAATGGAGTAGTTATTTCTAACTAGTCAAAATTTTTACTGTCTCTTTAACTCCTTTATATTGGAAGCTTCTGATATAATATCGTGACAGCGATAGTGGTTGTCCTTTTCTTGGCTAATTTCGAGATTATCTGAGTGTTTTTTACCAAGAAGCAATATGTTTTTCTCTTGACTGAATAATATCATTCTTGGACTTGTCTTTCCAGTATAATTGGCTCTAGGTTTATCTGATTTGACTTCGAAAGAACGGAATTCTCAGTTTTCATTTTATTTTAAATAAAGCCACCAATTTAAAGCGTTTATGAGTTTGTAATCGCTGTTTTGTTGCTTGTGATGAAAACTCTCCAGTTTTAAAGAGTTTTTCTGTGATAAAACTCGAGTTAAAATTTGATATTTTATTAGTTTCTTCTGATTACGGACAGTCATTGGTTAAAAGGTTATTACCTCCTGTTTCTAAATGATGAAGTTCAGGCTTTTTTGTTAGGTTAAAAGATCCTTACCTCCTACTCCAATTGGTATGCTAGGCACTTTCGAAAGTTAAAAAGAGTATTCCTCCCTAACCTCTAAATGGTGAAGCTAGGCATTTTTATTTGTCAAAGATGGCTTATATTTGACTTCTAAGTGCTGATTCAGACTTTCGATTGAAAATTCATCGGTGGTTTTTTGCAGATTTTTTGTTCAAAAAAAAACTAAAATTGATTTTTTCCAGATTTTTGTCCTGTTTTAAAAATTCTGACTTCGCTTTAAAGGGTGATGAAAATACACTCTACAAAATATTTTCCATCGCATTAAGATGTAAAATGACCTTGGTCCATTGTGAGGCGGTTTATGAGTTTGTGGCCGCCCATCTGTTGCTTACCTTGCTTATGATGGAAAATCTCCAGTTTTAAAGTTTTCTGTGATAAAACTTGAATTGCAAATCCAAAGATTCTTGGTATTACCGGCTCTCTCTTTCTAGGGATGGCTGTTGTTATTTCAACGTAAGACTAACCCTGTTATAATAGAGAATCTTAAGCGTCGTTCCCTTTGCTTCGTCGTGAGTTTCTCCAAATCTTGACTCTGCGTTAAATAAGACTTGCTTCTGACTTGAATGCACTTCCTTCATCAGTGGTTTCTATTACTAAGATAGCTTCTGAAGTTACTCGGTAGTATTACCCGAAAGTGTAATCTCGAGTCCCTCAGGGTTGATTATTTTAACCTTGTTGTAACTGCTTTGGTTGTTTATGGCCAGAGATCGGGTCGTAGCCGTAGTATTCTTTTGATCTAAAAAACTGCCCTGGTTATTGACGTTAAACTATTCCAGTTGGGGGTTTCCGTTAAATCTCCCTTTCTACGAGTTTCTAGCCAATTCTCATAGATCGTAGTATTCCATAAATTGGGTTTTGCTCTGGTGATTCCTAATCGGAATGAGGGTTCGAATCTTTCCAAAATCCCATGCGAGAGTCACTTAATGAAATCGCATTTCGTTTCGTTCTAGCGTTTAATAATTATAAAAACATCTTTATAATTTGATTAATAATAATATAATATACTCATTTATAATATGCTATCACGGTACAAATGTGGGCGGACGGAATTAGTGATTTTTGGTTCGTGACTAGTGTTGGGAGAGGATGATATCGTTCTGTATACGTTTCAATAGGAAGAATAATAAGATTTGAGGTGTGGGAATTGGAGAGTTTCGGAATTATTCTTGCTCGTCATCCAGGTCGGTGCCTAATTCGCTGTCTTCTTGTTCCTCATCATAGGTCTGTTTCTCTTTTGAATATACTCCAATCATGTTATAAATTGTTCGGTATATGCATTTCAGTATAGAGCTACGTTAATTTATATGTTCCCCCCCGGAATCAGCATCTTTTTGAGCGAATGTCCCAGAGACGAATGGCTTTGTCCCGGGATCCTGTTACTATCAAATCTTTTTCATTGGTATAATATTTAAGTAGTCAGACTAATGGATACAATTAACTAACCAATTCAAGGAAAATAAAAATTATTATCGTTATTTTTTTAAACGTTTAAGCCGCATGTGAAAATACATACCATTTTCCTTGCTATATTCCACACATTTAATGCTTCATCATGAGATCCGAGAATCGTATCATTTCCCGTAGTGAAATCAAAAACTAATCATTCATTGAAGTTAATATTCAAAAGAGTTGAATAAATCATTATTTTTAGAAAATCAAGTGACGCACATGGTTACGTTTTCAGCCGTTTATCCAAACAAAACCACCACCGAACGCGTGAGCGCCATTTGAGAAACAACAATCAAGTACTGGGCCTTATGAGTATAATTTGTTTTAAGTAGCGAGGTATTATGAACGTCGTATAATCTTACACTCTAAGAACGGTTATAACGTTCGATAAGGCAAACGAGATAATTATTATATGCATATGTGCAGAACAAAGTAAAGAACCTTACTTCATCTCAAAAAGAGACTAATAAAAGATCCGGATTTGTAGGGCTAAACACGACTGACGAACTTGCTTTAGCCGGCATATCATACAATTCGTATTGCTGCATGCATACAAGGGCTGTAAAGGTAAAGAGAAAACTCCGTAATCAGAACCAAAATGTTGTGAATCTGTGTAATCCACGAATCAACACGATGTGATTTGTCGATGGTTGTTGAATAGTTGATATCATTAATTCGGAAGAAATGTGGCACCGTTCCTCGCCTCTTGGCCTCTAAGAGAAAAACAAATAATAACGCAACACATAAAAACCAGCACTATTGTCGCTCTTAGAGCAAAATCCCCGCTGATTACTTACCAATGACCACGGCCTCAACTCGTCAAACACGAAGTAGACGAGACCAAGATGCCCTTTCTTTCCTATCGAATATCAGTCTTGGAACTAAGACGTCTTCCAACACAACTACAACTAACGCTTCTACTTTTGAGCTAACGCATCGTCGGGTAACTAAAGTTCCCGGCCAATTTCTGCCCGAATAATTTGTAAAAAACCATGACATACTTGATAGGTTGCATGCTTTTTCACAGAATGATAACACCCATAGTGGCAAAGAAAATAAAATTGACAATGCTAAAGACCAACTTTATCGATTGATATGCCCGGCAAGCCTGATAAGCTTAAAGACTTTTCCACACCTTTTTCAAGGTCTAAAGAAAAATCATCTTGCAAGGTCCACCATAGAAGAAGTGATTGAGAATAAAAAGTGCAATTACTTCTTGTTCGATATACTATGAATCCAAATCACAGAAAAGATACGATCAATTTTAAAAACGAAAAGATATAAACTAATTTGTTATAGTATGTACCTTAGGTATCATTGAGAAACAAAACAGCATAAGGATTTGGAAAAGTTGTGTGTATGATGGTGCGGTCAGCTGTCTAACTCTTTTTTGTCGGTTTGGCAACTGTTCTTGGTCTAATAGTTCCGCCTAAATAATGATACACATGGCAGCACACACATCCCCCAGCACACACATATTCACCGGGGGATGGAAATACGTATGTGCTGTATGTGCGCTGCTATATGTATCTAATATTCAGCTCTATTGAAACAAAATTGGTGGTCATGTAGGATGTGTGTTATGTGGTTTTCGTTCTTTTTATGGGATAAAGTATGGATTTCCTTTTTTTTGAAAAAAAATTTATTTTTGGTACCTATTTTGTATTAAAATGTGGATGCGTTAACGCGCGTTAAAAATAATTTGATATGCTTGATAGATGATTGATTCTATTATTATTATTATTAACATTACAAGTGTTTGTTATTTATTATAATTTGTAATGCCTTCTCGTATCTCGATCAGACAATATCGTGTGCTTAGGTGCATTCCTTGCTGATGTGCGCAAAATATTGTAAATACGGTGATTATGGTTATATAATATATTATTGTATGAATAACAACTGCTCAATAGTAATGGATTATGCAAAGAGTACCAAATAATATGGCACAAATTTATTATTGAAAAATGTTGGGATCCTGTTCCAGAAAACAGACCAATTGCTGGGAACTTCATGATTTTATTTACTTTTATTCGCCGCCAGTTAACAGACAATAAATAAATGGAAATATCAGATGAAGAAATTTATGGGTATCTTGAATTAGAAAGTCCAAAATCGCAAAAAAGCATTTCTACGAATAAAACAAAAATTCTAATTTACACAAGTCGAACCTTTATTTCAATTCCAATTAATAAAGGTTCGTACTTTTATTTTTATATTCTGTCAAAGTGATATTTCACATTAACGGCATCCCAAAATATACGAAATCCCGAAATTATAGCATGAATACTAAAATTATTACGATTTCGTACATTCGGATGTCATTAGTTTGGGATTTCATTCATTTGTCGCGCATAAACCGGTAAGGTAATAGTAATATTATTTGTTGTCATTACTAAACAGATAATACAGTATTAGTAATATTTGCCAAACTGGTAATAATATCAATCTTAACAGTTTATTATGTACCGGATATTCCCGATTTTGAAAACAGAAATAATTTTTTAAATTAAAAATCTACATTTTAGTATATGCCTAATATTAATGAAAAAAATGACTAGCGTTTATCTATTGAAAATAATTCTCCATAACTTGACCCTCTTTAAAATCCTCCAATGATTTCTTAATTTCAACCCAGACGCAAGCTGTATCGCTTGGTCCAATAGATATATTGGAATCACCCGTTAGTTGGAAGTCCTTTTCTTAATAAGTGATAAAGAAAACATTCTAAATAAGAGCGTACTTTACTTTTACAACCTTTATTCCAATATCACCTGATAGTTTTGCATTTTTGTTTCAGAAAGTTTCGATACTGAGATCTCAACGGGCTTTAACCGTGAGAATGCTTTCTTCACCGATTTATCTACCGCACTTTCTATAATATTGCTTAAATCTTCTGATGATACCTCGTATTTGCATTTTAGCATTACTTATAGCAAAAATTATAAATGAAGCGCCAGTGTCGCAAAAGAGTACAAACAGTCCTCAAATATAATAAGCATTTTTTTACACTTCCACTAGGTTTTTATCGCAACAATACTTATCTATTCATACTTTCACCGGTGATCAAATATGCAATTGAATTTGCTGGACCACCAGCAAGATTATAGGGGAATGCTTGACCGGCGAACTTATTCTTTCGGATTATTCGATATCCTCATCATCGAAATCAAGCTCTTCTTAACATCAGCTTGCTTCCACTTTTTGGAGCAGTTGAAGAATACTTTTGACTCCGTAGGTGGGAGTAACTTTGGTAGGCTCAACATACTCCATAGAAACTATTTTGTCGACAAAAATAAGTTGTTTTCTTCACAAAACAATTCTCTTACTAAAGCCACTTTACATTTTTATATCTTCTTAGAATTTCAAGCACATACATGCACAAATTGTACATGTATCTGTTTTAAGAGTACATCTATTGACTGCTACAGTCCGCACGGAAAATAGTGACGGCAAAATTTATCATATACTCAATCTCCTTTTAAAAAAGACTGGTGTGAATACATGATACTCTATGAACCTCTATTTCGAAGGGTATCTCAAGCCATTGAAAATCACAATTCATATCCCGTGATGTTTTGGATTTTCAGGGAGATGGGTATCGGGATGTTGGGGTAGACCCAACGAAAACGTATCATGGGTTGATTTTTAATAATATGATGCTCTTGTCTTTAAAATTGCACCTGAATTTTAAAAAACTAACCGTCATTACTTTCGTGCGGACTATATCAGATCAGTTCCATCAGAAAATACTGCTTGTGTAAAGTTAATATATAAAAAATTCGTTTTATATACAATGATCCCTTTCTTTGGATTTATATTTAGATGCTGATGATGACGCCAAAGATTTAATTCTTTTAAAAATACTTACGGATGAGTTTTGCATTTTTTATGTCTTGGTCAAAAAAACCCTTTAATAAAATGTCATTATGCAAACTACGTGAACTTTTGTTATTAGAATTATATGGTAGTTTCACTCATTATTTAGCATTATAAGGTGAAAGTCAAAGAACATGTAACGTAAAACAAAAAAAAATACAGTACATGGATATTCGTAGAATTTATGACCTAACTCGTCGGATTAGATTAAATTTAGGACTCGTGTTATTAAAATAATACTACCAACTCGATTTAAAACTCGGGTCGAGTTAAATAACCCGGGTTGATTCGACCGGGTCGGAGTGCTACGTAGGGGTTGTTTATTTCTGGCACATTACGTCAATTAATAAATAACAGTTAGCAAATATTGGCAAGAAAAATAATGTTATTAATAGTATCAAAAATTTTTAATATAATATAAATTTTTGGATTTGGTTTATGTTAACTAAAACAAAATATCATGGCAATAAAAATTATATTTTCAATAAAAAATTGATACTGATTTTATTCCAGAAAATTTTCGATTTAATTTTTTATATTTAAAATTTTTTCCTTCACTATTATGTTATAAGATTACAGGAAAGTTCCAAGTATAAAGAGAACTTTGTCATTCGCTTTTTAAAATAAACATTGTCAGCTATCTAATCACAGTATGTACTCCTTATAAAAAAGTCAAGCACATAAGATCCACAGAAATAACCCGGCGAGCACGTAAAATGCGACAAATTCCGAATACATAAACACGCCTCGGGCATGTATTTATTTGTTTGGTCATTGATTGTTAGTCGTTGCAAAGAGATGTGCCTATGCGGGATAAATGCGCACACATACCGTACATGTATACATGATATCGGGGAAATGCTCATACACAAAAGTATACTCACGTGTATTTATACATGTACTTCGATACTATATATGGATAGTTACTAACCACAATTTATACATGTTAGATTATTAACCAGCCATTAATTCTCCTATATGAGAACGTTAGTTTCCTATACGAGAATTTGTTTGATTTAACGTTAATAAAAATTATACAACGCAGACAATTGTAATTAATAACCATACAGCAGACTACGTAATGAGTCATTACGTAGTCTGCTGTATGGCTATTAATTTTCTAAATTAAAATTGTCTGAATTGTATGATAATTTCCTATACGAGAATTTTGTTTGGTTTAAAATAAATTATGAGAATAAACTTTGTTTGGCGCAATCTTTAATGGAGATAAGACTAGTCAATTTCAATTAGATATGCTATATGGTAATGGTGATTTCCTATACGAGATTTTGTTTGAACTACTAAAAAGATATGAATAGTTGTTCGACACAACCTATTAATGGAAATAATAAGTCCAATCAATTGCAAATATAAAAGGAGCCCTTTCCACCCTACAAACAATTTACAAGCTAAAAAAGATCAATAGCATTGAAAACTAATAAAAGATGAAGTTCCAATCCATTATTTTAGCTTTAACTGCTGGTTTGGCTTTCGTAATTCATGCTCAAGCTTGCACCCTTTGTAAGATCATGCGCATCGATTTTTTAATTTATAAAATTCTTTTACACTAATAACATTTTCATTTCATTAGTTCTCAACGGTACAAATATGCATCAAACTGGTAACACGGGAGGTGGCTGTTTTGGCTTGGATCCAACCGACCCTATAAATAAAGCCACGGTCAGTAATCCCGGTACTAGCTACGTTTTTTACAGCGATACCAACTGCAATGGAACCGCGGTTGCTACAGGCAAAGATACTACCGCTTATAATCCTCCTATAACTGCCAGTTCAGTCAATATAACATGTCCACCAGGAACATAATAAATATTTAATGCAACAATAGATTAGGTTTCATCTGAAATTTAATAATTGAATTACAATAAAATAATCATGTGACGGTACAATAAAATTTTTAAAAAATCAAATATGGCAAAAATTTTCAGTTTAACCTACCTAATACGTACACATGACTAAGATCATGATATACAACTTGGGATCTCGGGACAAAAAAAGTAACTGAACCCCAAAAATCATGTATAATGTAAAGAGCGCAACACCTCGACACTCATTGACCCGATTCGAGCGAAACTACTACCATTTGATTTCTCTAGTCGAGACAAATCGAATGTTGGCGTTTTCGCTCAATGAGCTTCGAGATATTGCGTCCTAAATTGGCGATCCATTTATTTTTGTTGATCATTAAAAATGATGAATTTGACTACTTAGAAATGAGGTGTGAAGAAAGTTTTGATGAACATTCAATGCCCGATATAGAGCCAGCTTATGAAAGAGGTTTTTCTGTGCTTAGAAAATTTTCTTGGCATCACATGAAATTTTTGCCAAGATAGGAGTAGTCAGATACTTATGATTCGCACTGTAAAGGAAGAGACATTTTTTAACGTAGAAATTTATCAATTATAATAAATCTACCATCATGATCAGGCGTTTGTGATGTTTTTGTATCCAGAAAATTTAATAGCATTACACCCGATTTTAGAAAGTTATGAGGTGTTAGTTATTTATGAAATTGACTGTATATTTCCCTCGTTAGTGCTGTCTTTCAATCAATAAGTTCCTTGCCGTTGTACATGTACATGATTCACATTCACCACCACAAAAAGTAATTACATGTAGTAATTAGAGATATTGAAAAGCTTACTGGAGTCGGTCGTTAGAGTCGGCTTGGCTGGACAATTTCGAATCGAGTTTAGATCAGAAAGACAGAATATCAAAAATCACATGATGGATCAGGTGTTATCTTACTAACGTAATTATTTTCAAGAACGCTGAACAAAGGACCTTTGAGTCATTAAAGAATGTACTTTGCCTAAAAAAAATCAATCATTGGTGTTTTTTACTTATTTTAGTAATGTTAAAGAACGTTATTTATTTTTTTGTGTGATAGCGCCGATTACATGATGAAAATGAGTCTGATTTCCATGATCAAAACTCGACTTCTAGAGTCAAGTTTAACCGGACTGGATTTTTAACATCTCTATTAGTAACTCATGAATAAATATTTTTTATTCTTGCTAAATATTGTTTGTGATCATCACTATAATTTATTCGAATAGGTAGTTGTCTAAAGCGAGTGCCGCCCAAAATCCAACATCCTGAATGCCAAATTCCGCTCATACTCACTTCTCCATTAAAAGGTATTTCTATCATTCGCCGGTCTTTTAATTAGGTACCTTCTCTATCGTATTCATGATACACCAAGTATACATTTTAAAATACTTGTCAATTTTTTTATTAAATAAAATTTAAATATTATAAATAGTATTATAATCATAAATTATAATTACAGAGTTTTCTGGTTAGATTTATGTATAATACCATATATCCTTTCAAATCCCTATGGTGGTTTATTTAATCTATCTAATGCAAGTCAAATTAAAATTTTAATTTAATGTATATAAAAAATGCACAATAAATTCTAGTGCAATTAATAAGCAATTGATGCTTGTTTTATAATGTTTTATTAATTTGCATGTGTTAATATAATGTTTTTGATGATGTGTTGTATTTGTTTGTTTATTAATAAATGCTAAATTGTATTATATTGATTTGAGTTGATATTTTAATGAATTAAAATATTCTTTGATTTTGATTTTGTTAACATATATATTTACATAATATAAGTGAGATATATAATTTTTTGATTTTGTTAACTTGTATATTTGATATATATATATATAATACAATCATTATCTAATAAATTAATAGTATCCATCCAGATTTTGTTACTTCTTTTCAATGTTTTTTTTAATATTTTTATTTAATATGTAAGTAAAGAATTATATATTATTTTATATTATATAAAAAATTAAATATTATATAAAATTTTTAATTATTATATTATATAACTAGTTATAAATAAATAAAATTAATTAAAAAAATTTATAACTTTAGATTTATAATAGTTTATTATTTTTTAATTTATATTTTATTCTTGTTTATATTTATTATTTAATAATTATTAATTATATAATATTTTTATTAATTTTATATAATTTATTTTTTTATTTTTCATTATTAATTTTATTTAATTATATTAATATATTTAATAATATTATTTATCTTTATTTTTATTTATTTTTTTAACTATATTCAAATATATTTTTAAAAATATTATCAATATTTATTTTATATATATATATATATATATATATATATATATAATAATAATTAAAAGTAATATAATACTAGAATTTTTTACAAATTATAATTAGTAAAAAATTCAAGGATTATATTACTTTTAATTATTATAATATATAAAATAAATAGTAAATTATATTATAATTTAAATTTAAAAATATATAAAATAATAATATAAAATAAAAAAATATATAAAATTGATTAGAAAAATAAGTTACTAAATTTATTTTAATTTTATTTAATTAATTAATAGCTTAACTATCTATTTTTTTAAAAAATTTTTCTATATATATTTTATTTTGAATATTATTATATATTTATTTTTTTTAAATCTAAATATTTTCTAATTTATTCAAATATTTAAATTTTATAAATATATTAATTTTAAAATATTAATATATAATATAACTTAAATTTAATAATAATATAATTTGATACAAAAAGATTAATATATTAGATAAATATTAATAAATTATTTTTTCAAAATAAAATTTTAATTTTGTTTATTTAATTAAGTTATTAAATATTAGAATTTATTAAATATAAAAATTTTTATTATATATCTTTTATAAAAAAAGTTTTACTAATAATAAACTTTTGAATTATTATTTCTTAAATTTACTATATAAACTTTAATTAAAATTAATATAAAATTATATAATAAATAATTTAATTATTAAATTTTGAATATTAATATCTTTATAATTATTAACTAATTTTTATAAAATTTAAGATAATTTGCTTGTATAATTTGAAGTTTTAATATTATAAATTAATAGTAATAATATTTAAAATATCTTTTTTTTAAAAAAATAATTTTATTTTAGTTTTTTTTAGTAAAGTAATACTTTATTTATT